>JARYGA010024311.1:0-43280 GCA_030545235.1 Helianthus tuberosus | reverse complement strand
GCGGATCTAAGATTCGCGCCAAGCGGTAACGTTTTATAAATAAGCGGTAACGAAATTGAAAAAACGTCAAATTTTTCCAAAATTTACACTAATTTTACACTACCGTTGGAACGCCAAGCCGTAGCGGACGCCACCCCTTATAGTATACTAAATCCGCCCCTGTATATATATATATAGGGAGAGGATCATGAGAAAACTAAATCTAAATGAGAAAACTAGAAAAAGCTAAAAAACATACCAAATTTTTTTTTTACAATTTTTTTATAAAAAAAATCGTTAGTTTTTATGCTTGGAAAAAAAATTTCAAAAAAAAAAATTTGTTGTACTGCACATGTGCAATATATGTGTATTATATGTGTACTACACATGTGCACTATATCCGTAATAGTGCACATGTGTAATACAACGAAAAAGTTTTTTCATTTTTTTTTTTTGAAAATTTTTTTCCATGCATAAAAACCTGCGATTTTTTTATAAAAATTTAAAAAAAAAATTGTATGTTTATTAGGCTTTTTTAGTTAGTTTTTTGGTTTTCTCATTTAAACTAGTTTTCTCATGATCCATCCCCTATATATATATATATATATATATATATATATAGAGAGAGAGAGAGAGAGAGAGGAAAAGTGTATTATACAAAATAGCTTAGCGTACGCGATGTGAAATCGCATGTGATAATTTTGATGAAATCGCATGTTGGTTTTTTGTAACAATTTTGCATGTGATAATTTTGATGAAATCGCATGTTGGTTTTTTATAACAATTTCGCATGTGGTAATTTTGATGAAATCGCATGTTAAAAAACCAACATGAGGAATTGTTACAAAAAACCAACATGCGATTTCAATGTGGGATGAAGATCTGACGGCTGAGATGATCGCGTACGTAATGTAGGATAAGGGCCCTTGTACGTTAACCTAACTCTATATATATATATATATATATATATATATATATATATATATATATAGGTACGGGATCAGGAGAAAACGCCCAAAAGTGTGAGAACGATGAGAACGCATCCTGCCCCAACACGTAGCACGGGATATGATCAGGGCGTGAGGGTTTTTTTTTGTCTTTTCAATCTTCTTTTATATTCCCACGCCAAAAAATTATCTATGTGACACAAAAACAATTAATTGAATGCCAATTAGTTAATGAATACAACTAACGCCAAAATAATCTTAGACGCCAAAAATGCAGCAGCATAAATTGGGAATATAAAAGAAGATTGAAAAGACAAAAAAAAACCCTCACGCCCTGATCATATCCCGTGCCACGTGTTGGGGCAGGATGCGTTCTCATCGTTCTCACACTTTTGGGCGTTTTCTCCTGATCCCGTACCTATATATAGGTACGGGATCAGGAGAAAACGCCCAAAAGTGTGAGAACGATGAGAACGCATCCTGCCCCAACACGTGGCACGGGATATGATCAGGGCGTGAGGGTTTTTTTTTGTCTTTTCAATCTTCTTTTATATTCCCAATTTATGCTGCTGCATTTTTGGCGTCTAAGATTATTTTGGCGTTAGTTGTATTCATTAACTAATTGGCATTCAATTAATTGTTTTTGTGTCACATAGATAATTTTTTGGCGTTATAGCGTTTCTCTGGTCAATTTTTTTGGCATTTTGTGGCGTTGTATAATAATTCACTACGAGTCATTAATATTTCCATAAGACTACAATAAGACCAAATGTTTTTTATAGCGTTTAGTCAATTTTTTTGGCGTTTAATACATTGACAAGGTGCTTTGCCAGCACCTGTTTTCACAGTTTTCATACTACTAGCGTTTTGGTGTTTGTAGTTTTTGGCGTTTTATATAATAATGTATTTTATTTGTAGAGAATTAGATAACAAACAACAGATAATTTGATAACAAAACAATATAAAATGAAAAAGAAAAAAAAAATGGTAATCTAATTTCTAATCCGAATCTTCACTGTCATCAGCCTCTTCTTCTTGAATTTTGTTTTGTCGTTTTGAACCTTTGAATACCTTAGCTAGATGCGAACTTTCCTACATAAACCCCGTCTTTTTTAGATGAAGCTTCTTAGTGGCATCCTGTTTTTTGGTGTGATATTTTTGTTTGGTGGCATGTTATTGAAGATCAACTCTTCTATGAATGTTATTTATAATAATGGAGTCCAAAATAGCATTTTACACTTGTGTTAATCCCTTCAGGCCATGCATATAGTCATCAAGAACAAAGCTCACATGATGGCATGTCACTGTCATCCGTCTCTTTTTCTTGAATATTTGTCCATCTCATTCAGCAAAAGATTATAGAGATAACCCCCTCAGAGAAGAATACATTCAGTGAAAGTTTTGCGTGAAAGTTTTGCCATCTATGGTTTTTTTTAACTAACTTTTTGGCATTTTAAAGTGAGTGGTATTTAGGGAACATAGCGTTTGTTTTTCTAGGTGTGATCAATTCATTGTGTAGAGACCCCTCTCTTATAGGAGTTTTTTGGCGCGTAGTTTAGGCGGGATTTTTTATTATAATAAATGATAGTAATAAAGTAACCGTCTTTTCAGTTACTGTGTGTATTTACTGTTTTGTTCAGCTTTATCAGTTTCTAGGGTGATAGACGTCCTATATTCCAAGTTTGGCTTTTTTTTAAATGGCGTTATGCAGAACAAGATGACAAAATACAATAACAGAGAAAATATTAAGTAGGAAAAATATTTTTTATTATTTTTGGCGTTTTGTAAGCAATAACTTTTTGTAGTATTTTTTTTTTTTTTGCGTTTTGTAAATAAATAGAGAAATATATCATTTAAATATCTTAAGAAAAAAAAAGAAGATTACACAGAAATAAAGTAACAAAAAAAATTAAAACTCTTAGTCAGAAGGTACTTTATCCGAGTAGTATCTATCACTTGCATCATCTTTTTCCTCGGAGTCTTCATCTAGACCATCCATGTCATCACCTTCACTTTCATCGGCTTCTTGTTCCTGAAGATTCTGAAGCCTCCATTTGAACATGTCTTGCATTAACGCCATTTCTGAGTCCATGTCTGTGTTCAAACAAGTGGCGTTATGCAATTCTTCCATGAACCCAAGCCCCTGCTTTGTCATGATGTTTTCAAGCAGGTAGTCTTTCTGCTCTCTGTTGTCGTATATAACGGTCACCATGTCTGTTTCATCATCAAAACGCCATGATGTCATGACAGGGTCCGGCTTTCCTTCTGCTTTGATTGGTCCAAATTTCCTTGTTAATGACTTCATAAGCATATTTCTTTCATGGCATTCCTTATCCAGAGCGATTCCAAGAGATAGGATACCCCTCTGTACCTCTTCTTCCATCTTCAAAATTGTCTTGATCGTCCTAACATACACCCTCCTTCTGTTGTCAAAACGCAGGATGAATCGCCTAATTGCCAGAGTGTATCTCCACCAAACGATGGTTGCCATTTTTGGCGTTTTGGTTAAATTGGCGTTTTTGGTAAAAGTTCTTTTTGCAGAAATGATAGATTGAAGTGATTATGGAAGCGATGTTATACGTCGTTTATATAATGATGTTTTTGGGGCGTAATTTAGGAACTAATTTCTTCTAATAAATGTTAATAACTGAATTTCAATTACTGTGTTGTTTCCTCTTCCTGTAATCTCCAACGCGTTTTATCACTAATTTTTGGAGTTTTGTATTTAATGGCGTTTTATTTTTTTTAATGGCGTGTTATTTTTTTTTGTTGGCGTTTTGAATTTGAGAGGTAAAAGACCCTTTTACCCTTAATGAAGCGCGTCCCACATAATAAAATTGATGTTATTTACGAAAACGCCACCGCGCAATCTAATCCAGCTAGGGACTACCCTATGCAAAGAAAATACTCCTGAATTTTTCTGACACCCTAATATATTCTAAAATACCTTTATATGTCTCAAAATACACCCCGTATGCGAAAACAGGCCCCGAATATCTTTAATATTATTAAAATTAAATAAAAACAAGAAAATTAAGGTTGTCGCAGGGCGCGTAGCCTTTGGCTACCTCCTACGTGGGCCGCGGGCGATCATCAACGAGGCAAGACCCTGGGCTGCCACGTGGCAGCCACACGTCGGAGCTAGGATGCTGACCCGGATCAGCTAGGGCCTACCCTAGGGAGCCTCGCTGGCCGCGAAAGCCCTGACCGTGTTCTACGCGGGGCGCGAAGGAACCGAATTCAGGCCATATATAAAGAGGGCATCGGCCTTCAGTTCCAATCGCTCATTTCCTTTCTTTATCTCGAATTTCTTAACTGTAGAGTAATTCTCGGGCATAATACCCCCTAAATAACGAAGTTCTGCTCCGTTGTAAGTATTATAACCCCGGTTACGTATTAGATACGCTGCCCGATTGATCTAGGGTTCCGTAACGGCTGTCGAGTTTCTGCCCGACGTAGTCGTTGGAATGCCGTCTCGGGGAGGGTATTACTAATGTAAATATTGGGTTATTATACTAACACATGTACATTTGTGTAATTAATAGATAAACACCAGGAAACCCTTAAAAGAAGTCTAAGACAGCAATGTGAGTAATCTCCTTTTTGTAAACTGTTTTTACAAAACCTTAAATGTTTTACAATGCTATTAAGCAGTGATTGAGTCTTTGTAGTTCTTCAATTACTGCTGGTATGTTGGGGTTTTGTATACAAAATGTGAAACACGTTACCATTGGACAAAGAGTTAGCCAATGTGTAATATGACCCACCAGTCAGGATTGACAGTACTGAATAAGTAATTGTGTAGAAATAAACATTGTAATAGCTCTCAATACTGTTAAAAGAAAAAACTCTTTTTGATTAAACTAGGATTCACTCACCAGTATTTCCCACTGACAAAATGTTTTTAAACGCGTTTCAGGTAACAAAATGTGAAAGCCAACTAGAAGCCAGCTGGACAGCACTGAAGGCTTGGAAAAAGTGGCTATAAAAGTTACCCAAATAAAAGAAGATGTTTTATTTAAATAAAATAGAATTTATTCCTATAAAACAGTTTGTAATGAAAACTTGGGTTTTATCCCAATTTGTTAATATTATAAAAGCGTGGTATTTACTCTGATAAATATTTCCTAACTACGGTCCTGATGAAAATTACGCTGCCAAAATGATAAACACCGATACCACCAAAACTGGTCTCGCGGCCGCCCGTTCCCGGGACAGATAGGGGACGGGGTTGCGACAGGACGTGTTACAGACTTCAGAGAAAAAATCTTATCAAAAACACTAATTACAAATAGTAACTGAAACGACGAATACTTTATTATAATAATGCACCGCCTAACCTACGTCGCCAAAAAAATCCTATAAAATAATAACTCTCAGCAACTTCCATTTAATCAAACCAAAAAAAACAAACGCCAAATACTACTAAATACCACTCACTTTAAAACGCCAAAAAATTAAAAAAAATCAAAGATGGCTAATATGCTATCTTGGATATTCAGTATTGTTCTTCGGGAAGTTTCACTGAATGGATTGTTAGCTGAGAGGAGTAACTCAGAAAGATTTTGCTGCATGAGATGGACAAATCTTCAAAAAAAAGATACTGATGACTATCGAATGTCATTTGTTGTTTTTTGTTCTTGAATAAGGCTTGGATGAGGAAAAGATATCAATGACACTGAAGAGTGGGATGATTATAAAGATGAAGAGAAAGCGTAAAACCCACCCACACGTCATAGATCCATGTACCCAAACATCCACAAAAAGCCACTTCAACAGACGAGCAGGCAAAATAATTAAACCGATGGGTTTGTTAAGTTTTACATAAAACGCCATATATTTGGTGACAGTTCTTGTACTATTAAAGAAGAGAGACGCTGATGACAGTGAAAACTGTGAAGAGAGATCTGATTGTGATTTTTAATATATTTTCTTCGCTTTTATTTTTTTCCCTGGGGTTGTAATATAATTTTACAATTGAAAAACGCCAAGATACCACAAACGCCAAAATGTATATAAAAAATAATAGAACAATGGGCCATCTTGTTTAAAATGCCTTGAAAAAACGCCATTCAGATATATTTCCTGACCCCCCTGGGTTCCAATGGATACGATTTGAAAAACGCCATAAACGCCAAAATGTTAATACAATGAAACCATTAAACGCCATTAATTATTGAATTTGGTTAACGCAAAAAATCTTAAGCCCCAAAAAATAAAACAATATTGGGAAAAGCGGAACTGGAAAAGCAGAAGATAAAAGGACAAAAAAGCCCCTCCGCCCTTCTCTATGCCGCGTGACACGTGTTGAGCCAGGATGCGTTGTCACCGTTCTCACACTTTTGAGCGTTTTCTCCTGATCCCGTTTCTATATATATCCTAGATATCTTGTTAGTTTACTAATTGCTTGGGGTAGCTAGAAGCAACAAATGATCATAATGGTTCCTGAAAAATCACAAGAGTTGATTTTAGAAAAGCTATTTCAAGTGCACCAGGTGACTACATTCTGATTGTATTATTCACTATGGATACAAAATATACACAAAGGAAATCCTAACAATCTAGGCAATCATTAGAGCTTAACTAGATAAATAATTAGTTTAGTGTTCATATTGTAAATTGTTATAATTTAATGTATCCTTAGGTTAGGATCTGAGTTTTAATTTGTGTGTTTTAGTGTTTGAATAAATAAAGTAACTAATAAAATAAATGAGATATGCATGAAAATGAAAGGACGAATTGCAGCAGAATTAAATGAACACAAAAGATTGTAAAGTTTATCAAATTGTTTTCTATTGCTAATCAAAAGATTACAATTAAAGAAATGATTATACAATTCCCCCTCAGCTTGATCACTCACTTAGACTGTTCGTACAAAAGGAATGTGTGTGATGTGATGTGATGAAATAGATCTCTAACATGTAATATCTATTTATACAAGGTACAAACTTTTGTTGGCTATCAGGGCTGACATCACCCTGATAGCGACGTCCAACATTCCTTACAGAAAAGATTCTAGAGATGTTAGAAACATCTGATGGATTATAACAATTCTTCTAATACAACTAACATTTGTTTGAACATACACTGTTACATTAAAAGGATTGTTCTTTAAACCTCTGTTAGCTTGATCCAAACATTTATTATGGCCAAAACAGATGTTTGGCCTTCTTCATCAATGCTTTGTCTTCAACAGGGCTTTGGCCATTAATCGATTGTTCATTTTCTTCAACAATGGTTTAATGTCTTCAAAAAATCTTTAAAGTCTTCAAACAAATGCTATGTTAGAGTTCAAGATTTACTATCTTTGGGAGGAGATGCATATCATAACTAGTTTATTTCTTGATCAATGTAGCATGTTTTGGCTTTTGCAATCATTTGTCTTTTGTAGGTCCATCAACTGAAGATTCTATCTTGGTGAATCTCTCATTTAATTTTTGGTAATCCATCACCTAAATTAATAGGATCATCTGAATTCCTACCAGAGGCGAGCTGTATTTGGTATTGAACTAAATTCCCCTTGTTCTTGGTACTGGGACTTCCAACTGTTTTAGAGTGTACTACTGTAGACTCAGCAGTTGTTTCCTTCAAGGAAGTCTTAACTATGTAATCGTTGTCCAACTGTGAAATTGTGGTCACTGTTATAGTGGCTGCTTCACTTAAAAACATGCAGGTGTCACGTGTGAAACAAGATGTGTACCCTCTACTGCTTGTGGAATAGCAAAGAGCTTCGAACTTGCACTAGTCACTTGTTGGAGTGTACTCTTAGTGATGAGTGGTTGAGAGGAACTAGTTTTAGGCAAGTCAGATGTTGCAATTGCATCAAGCAATGGTTTAACGGATAGAAATATATTTGTGGGTGGTGATGTGGAAAGAGAATCAGCCCTAGGAGAAGAGCTTGAGTATAGATGTTCAAGTGAAGCATGTAACATGTTGGTTGGTTCCCCTGTGTTTTCAACACTATCCTTTTGTGAGAATATGTGAGGAGTTTGGATGGTGGAGATGTTTACATCTGTTGTGAGGAAGTAACAACAAATGTGACATTTGTTGTTAAAGCGTGTATCTTTGGCATCTCAACCTCCAGAGATACCAACTGGTTCTTTTGGATTTGGGAATCAGAGTGGATGTGGTATGTGTGGGAATGGTTGTTATGTGTTCCAGAGAGAGTACTGGGTTGTACAATATGGTCACCAAGAGAAGTAGGCTCAACAACAGATGTTTGACCAACATATGTTTTTTCATTTTCTAAAACATTTTGCTCATCAACAATTTCTTGACTTTTATTAGTCATCATGCGTGTGAATGTTCATTTGAAAGGCTTTTCATTTGTAGGGCTTCACCCTGTTCAAAAATGTTTTGTGCCAAAATCTTTTGAAGATAGTAGCTCAAAAGTCTTGGATATACATGAGAAAGGCTTTGTCAAAGCCTTTCTTCTTGGTTTTCACATTCCCAACCATATCCATAAACAAAGATTAGGATAGCTTGTAAGTTGCATTTATTAAAAAAGCATACTCCAGATACTGAGTTTTTAAAGCTATTTCATTAAAAGATGTGGTTTTTGCTGACAGACATACTAGGAGGGTATAGAAGAAAAATTTCATTTCTGGTGAGAAATTTGGTTTAAAAATAGTTGCTACACCAATTGAGCATCATACCCTCTCTCTATGAATTCAGTGTGAAGCTCAGTTTTAGAAAAAAGATTATGTACCTACTCATTATTGAGATTAAACGTGGTGGATAGCATGTGAGGGGTGATTTGAACATCTACTCCGTTGACTTTTGATATAATGGTAAAGGGCTTTTTATCACAAAGTAAGAAGTTAGAATTGTTCCAAAACTCATGAAGAGTATCAAGATAGATGGGTGCATCGGCGGTTAGTATGGTGTGATATTTGGATGATGTGAGTATATCAATGGTTGAATGGAAGTCAGTGTTGGTGTCAAGTTTGGCGAGTTATGGGAGATAGTTATGTGATGATTTTAGATTGAGAGACATGATCGATGATTGTGGATTATGATTTTGAGAATAAAAATGCCTTTATGAATTTTTGAATTTTAATTCTAAAAGCGTGAGTGAAAACACTGATGGATAAGGGTTTTGAAAAAGTGATGCTGACGTGGCCAAAAGTCTGTTTTTAATAACTGATGTGGCAAGCACATGTTTACCCTTTTAAAAGGTTTGTTCTCAAAAGTTTAATCCACCTAGTAAACCTTTGTTTTAAGTATTAACACCTATGTTTGATGTAAACAGAGGTTAGACTTTGAAAATAGTGAATGTAACATATGTCGACTTTGGTCAACAGATGGATGAAACATATGTTTAGATCCATTGTTGGATGCAAACAATGGTTTTTGAAATAACAAAGGTTACTTGTGAAAGGTGGTTGATGTTAGTCAAACAGACTTTAGCACTACTAAAACAGTGGTTTTGACTCTTTTACACAGAGTTTTTGTTTTTGATGATTTTTTTAAAAATCTTTTCAATGATTTAAACAAGTTTTTGGATTTTTTAAACAACATATTAATGTTTTTATTAAAGAGGAAAAAAATTTTAATTGGTATTTTTGCATTATTTTGTGTTTTCTCTTTTGCAAGGAGCTATCCTCTGTTTGCATATTTCAAACTATCAATAGATGCTGAAGCTACCTGTAACACAAAAATGGGTTAGTTTGAAACATAATCCAAATCCACAGTGGCTTTGCTTTTTAATGTTTCTTCCACAAAATCAATTCTTTAAGGATGGTGTTTTGTGATACTCAGCTTTTGAACCATTTCCAACACTTGTTGTTGACTTTTGCAAGTTCTAGAATGTTAGCACTAAAGTCAACAGATGTTTGGCCAATTCCAATGAACTGATTATATCCTTGAGGGTTCTTGTTGAACCTAGGTTTTTAGGCACTTTAACATGTTCTTCATACCTATAGGACATTCTGTGACAAGGTAGCTGTCCATACCCTCTTGGATATTTGTTTGATGTTAGGGCATCAGTGACTTGAACTTCCCTATGGATAGTGTTTTGGTTCAATGCCCTTGTGATCTGAGTTTTAACTTGTGTGCTTTAGTGTATAAATAAATGAAGTAACTGATGAAATAAGTCAGATATATATATGAAAATGGAAAGTTGAATTTCATTGGATTATAATGAAGACACAAGAATGGAAAGTTTATCAGAACTGCTTTCTATTGATAATCAAAAGATTATAATTACAAAAATGATTATGCAACTCCCCCTCAGCCAGATCACATACATGGACTGTTTATACAAAAAGGAATTTGTGTGATGTGATGAAATAGATCTCTAATAGGTGACATATATTTTAATAAGGTACAAACATCTGTGGCAATCAGGGCTGACATCACCCTGATAGCGACATCTAACATTCCTAACAGGAAAGATTTTACATATGTTAGAAACATCTGATGGAATGTAACAACCATTCTAATACAACTAACATTTGTTTGGATATACACTATTACATTAAAAGGACTGTTCTTTAAACCTCTGTTGGCTTGATCCAAACATATGCTCTGGCCAAAATAGATGTTTGGTTTTCATCATCGGTGTTTTGTCTTCGACAAGGCTTAGGCCATGAACAAACTTTTTTTTTCAACAATGCTTTCATGTCTTCAACAGATCTTTGAAGTCTTCAAACAGATGCTCTGTTAGTGTTCAAGATTCACTATCTTTTGGAGGTGATGCATATCATAACTGGTTTATTTCTTGATCAAGGTAGCAAGTTCTGGCTTTTGCAATCATCTTTCTTTTGTAGGTCCAACACCTAAATGTAAGACTGGATGGTGTGGAGCGGCATAAAGAGAAGGCATGAAGTGCCACATGGCAGCCACGTCAGCAGGGGTGGTATTAAAAGAACGGGTGGAAGGAGCTTGAAAGGGGGTGTTCAAGAAAACAACAACCAAGCACAATCAACCTAAACAACAACAACCAATACCATCCATCACTCCATGTCACACCTCCACCCACTCCACCCGGTGGAATTCTCCTGCCCTCCCCTCTATGCCACAACCACACCATGGTACGGGGCAGTGTGTCGGCGTGGTTGAGGTCTCCACACTAAAAACAATTAATGCTCGACACCAACTTGTTTAAGCATGGAAAGGGTGGTCATCACATTCCATCACCCATCACACTATCACACCCAATAATCATTTGACGCCACATTCCATCACATTTCACTCATCACACTTGCAATGGTCATCAGATTCCATAACTAAATTTTTTTTATATTTAAGGAATAATGGATTTTAATAATCCTAACTATTAGCCGTTGTCCGGCAACAGTCCCAACTTAAAAAATAACCAGTGGTGGTCCCATCTTTTCATATATTATAAACCAATGGACCTTTACTAAACCGAAAAGGATAAGGGTACAAAACGAAATTAAGGTTCTGATAGTAAAGGCCCATTAGTTTACAATATATGAAAAGGTGGGACCACCACTAGTTATTTTTTAAGTTGTGACCGTTTCTGGCCAACGGCTAATAGTTTAGATTATTAAAATCCATTATTTCCTATATTTTATTATTTAATTAAAATAAAAATATGAAAGACAAATAAATAAAAATTACATTAAAATTAAAAAAAAGTACAGTAAAAATAAAACTTCATAACCTAAAAAACAAGGGGAAATGGATTTTATCACCCCAAACTAACCACTTTTGGCCGCTATCTACAACAACCCTCGAAAATCACCCCTAAACCCTCCTAAATACACCCCGTATGCGATAAACAAACCCGTATAACCTTTATTTTAATAAAAAACAAATAAAACAAATAAAATGGGTGCTCGCGGGCCGCGACCCAGTTCGCCCAAGGAGTCGCGGGGCGCGACCGAGTTACACCAGGCCACACCACAAGCCGCCACGTATCCCTGTGCATGTGAAGTCTACGGCGCTGATTCACCAAGCTTAGGCCCTAGCCTAGATGGCTCGCGGGCTATGAAGGAGAAAGAGTGGGGGGTCGCGGTGCGCGAGCTGCCCCTGATCCAGCCTATAAAAGGCAGCGAAGGCCTCATTTGTTCATCGTTCAAAATCTCTTTTCTCTATCAAAGATATAGACAAAAATTAACGGGTATAATATCCCTAAAACGCGAAGCATTGCCTCGTTGTACGTATTTTAACCCCCGATCACGTATTTGTTACCGTATCCGATTGATCTAGGGCTCTGTAACGCATGTCAAGGCTCTGCCTGACTCAGTTCGTTGGAGTTCTGTCTCGTGTTGTATGGCTAATGTGATTTGGGTTAATGTGATTTGGTAGATATAAACATTGTAATCGCTCACAATACTGTAAAGTTATAAAAGTTGTTTTGATTAAACTGGGATACACTCGCCAGTATTTCTTGCTGATAAAATCTTTTTAAAACACGTTTCCGGTAACTTAATGTGAAGCTAATAGAAGCTAGCAGGGAAGCACTGAAAGCTTAAGGAAGTGGCTATAAAAGTTACCTAAATAAAAGGAGATTTTATTTTCAATAATTAGGATTTATCCCTATCAATGTATTGTGAATGAAACTTGGGTTTTATCCCATTTATTTATAATAAAAGTTTGGTGTTTTGAAACTCTAATAATATCTCCTAACTACGGTCCTGATGTTAAATTCCGCTGCCAAATTAATAAACACCGATACCACCCGCTCTGTGTATCTCGCGGTTCCCGCTCCCGGGGTAGGGGTCGGGGCTGCGACAGAAGGTGGCATCAAAGCTAATGCTACTGGTTTTAGCCATTTAGCTGTTCTGCTAATACCTAAATTTTACCCATTTGTGTTAGGAAATAATTTATGTGATTCGGTGTAAATATGTATATTATTATTTTGTGTTATTTGACAATTTGTTAGTTTACAGTATGAGAACAAGGTACATCTGACGCTTACCGTCAGTTGCCTAATTCCCCGAAGGATGAAGGAACCTCATCCCAGCCTACCTCAGGCTACTCAGCTAATACCGAGGAAAGAATCTTTATCTTTAAGGCCCAATCTGAGGAACTGTTCTCTCCTAAAAAGAGATGATGGTTTAGTAGAGGAGCGCATAAGAGAAGGAAAAGAATGAAAAAACTTTAACAACAGCGAGCGTTAGCAAGAGCCAATAGAGAAATGAATGCCCAAACCCAAGAAACCAATAGACCATTATGGGAGGGGGACCTTGATAGGCAGTTAGCAGATTTCCATATGTTAGCAGATACAGCAGCAAACCCAAATATGAATCAAGTAGTTGAACCAGAACTTCTACCTTTATTCCCCAACCAGCCAATGGAGTTAGAACCAAACTCGGAGAACCAATTCCTGATACCAGCATTCGAACCCAATGAGATCCCTAGAATTCCCGCACCGAACCCCAAAGCACAGTATACCGACCTGAACCCTTTAGACCCATTTTGGAACAATGACAGGTATATTCAGAGTGTATTAAACAACTCATACCCTTACGGACAACCCATACCACATTACCCTGACTCAGTACCAGCCCCTATTGTCACGGCCCCCGACCCACCCTGGACAGAATCGGAAGCCGCGAACAGCCCAGTGGTACCGGTGATTTATTTTTATAAAATATTGCAGCGGAAATTTCATCAGGACCGTGAGTTTGGAAAAATATCAGAGTTTAGAAAACACCGGATTTTATTTAAATAGATGGGATAAACCCATGTTTTACAATGGTAGCTTTCATAAGATAAATTTGATTACATAAAACAATATTTCTTAATTTGATTTAATTAATAAATTAAGCCACTTCTTGAAGCCTTTCAGTACCGTATCCAACTTTTACTCCAATCTACTGTAACTACCTGAAACATGTTTGAAAAAGGTTTTGTCAGCGGAAATATTGAGTGAGTTCATTCTATTTTTATAAAATATATTGTTATACCTTACAGTATTAAGGTTTTTATATTTGTTTATATTTACTCAACTTAATCATTATTTGTCACATGATGGCAGTTCCAATGTGATAGTAGTCATATCACTCATTGGCTCACTTTCTTCCAATAGTGAATTTATCAAGTAATTATATTTTACTATTATTCAATTTATCTGTCACTAGGCGATTCCTGTGACGGTGGTCATATCACTGTTGATCATTCTTTCAACTAGTGATTCTAGTCATAACACTGTTGATCATTCTCTCAACTAGTGTCTTTGGATATGTCACTGTTGATCATTCTCTCAACTAGTGACTCTGGACTTCGTTGTGTCCCGTGACATAACTTTGTCAAATATATTACTTATGGCACAAAACCATTTAACCCAGAAAATGACATATATCATTTTATGTCAAACTACTATAACTTATCAACTATAATATGTTAATTAAATAATTGTAGTATCATTATTTATTATATTAACGTGACTAAGACTAAAATATAATCTTAGTATAGTAGAATACATTATACTTGACTATTTTATTATGGTATACACCATTTTAGATTTATTTCAAACATACATTAAATTTATTAATGATTTAATGTTAAAATAATATTAGTTATAGGCAATAGCTACTGAGACATAATTCCCACTATGATTGTGGTCATGCTACTATTGGCTAACTTTCTGGCTAATAGTAACGAGGGTCAAATAATGTATAAAACCTCCCATACCGGCAATTATTATAGAATATAAAAATTTAATCACTGTAAGTATAACTGGTAAACATTTAGGATTTTGGAAAAAAATTGTAAATATAATTTGTATCACAAAAAGGTGATAAAAACTGTGAGAAAAGAGAATGGACTCACAAACGGTGAGAAAAAGAGAAATGAACTCACATTGCAGATTTCTACGGGCAAAGTTTAGTCTACAGATAAGCCTTGATATATTGCAGATTTATACAGGAAGAGCTTAGCCTATTACTTAGCCTTGTAACCTAGTGCACACGAACTAGGTAGGTAACTAATACAACATTTACGATAACTCACGAGATTAAAACCCTCACAACGAATGACAAAGTGCAATCACTTAAACATCCATCGGATTCACAACGAATGACAGAGTATTCCCCGAGTTCGGGTGGTACTCAAACATCCTGTCGGAATCACGACTAATGACAAAGGATTGTACTAAAACATCCATCGGATAGTTTCAATCGATCGGACATTGAATCGTAGCAGCGATCGAGTTAATACCCTGTTTGTAGGAGCACCCCGCTATACTAATTAGTGATTCGTGTGTGTTTTGAGAGTATTTGGACGATATCTCAGCGTGTATTTTGAGTTTCTTCGTCGTTTTTGTGCCCAGAATCAAGTCCCAGACGCTACTATTTATACCCGAAATTTGCATTGCTTGCGCACCGTAAGCCTAAAACCCTTACGGTGCGCAAGGGACACATTTTCATTATAGGGTGGCCACGTGTGGGTGTAGGCTTGCTGAATCGACGATTTTTGAAAATTCGATTTAGACAGCAATTTGTGAGGATAATCGTCAATGGGGAAATACCCCCCCCCCTGAGTTTTAGGGGCCCTGATCCTGATTCTGATTGTTCTGAAATTTGTAGGGTTTGTGCAGAATCACTTGGGTGTCTCAATTAGGGTTTCCTATTGAAAAAAATAATAAAATAAATAAATAATAAAATAAATAGGACTTTTAATGAGGGTTGTTACATTCTCCCCACCTTAATAAAATCTCGTCCTCGAGATTTGGGTTACGATATTTCTTTTAGACTTATGTCATATTTTAGTCAATAAAAACAATATTTAAGGTAGATGACACAGAATTAAAATATCAAATTTTGCGAATATAAGTTGTACAATAGGTAGGATTCAAAGGTTCAACTGAATCAGTTCAAGAAATTGATGACAATCGAATAAGATGAAATGATATAATTTCCAAGGTGACTATGTTCAAGCCAAAAGATATATAATCAATAGATATTTAAATTGAATGTTTACAAGTTGTGAATTCATTGTCAAAAGAAAACTTACTTTGATTGTCAACCGAGGAAGACTCAGAATCAATAAGCTCAAAATAGAAGCACGAAAATGATTGTTAACTATCGAATCATAACAAAAGAAAAATCAATGTGTTGACATTTATTGTATTGCAAGGATACACCGAAATACAATAGAGTTTAGTGTATCATTGTCTTAATACATAATTGTATCAAGACTACTTTTCAATGATGAGTCAAACGAAAGACATACGTGGTTTTTGAATGGTTCGTATGATTATGATTAGCCCAAGCTACAAGTTTATAACGCCGCCGCAAGGTGTCGTAATGATTGAAATAATTCAATAATTACGGTGACCGAACAATTTCACCGTGTAATTAACTGAAAGCTTTAATTTGGATATTCATTTCGAATAGGATTTTCAATTGATAATGAAAAGACCAAATGAATATTATAGAATTTTCGATCAATGATGAAAGAAGCTTTTAGAGATACACCGGAATATGATATGAATTTATGTACTCTTATCTCAACACATAATTGTATTAAGACTGTTTAAGATGATGAACCAACAGAAATAAATAAATAAATCCGTACATCAAGTGTGAAATTGAGATTAGCTCAAGCTACAAATTTATTGTGACGCCACAAGGTGTCGTAGTAATTGATAATAGTAGCGATGAATGAAATGAGTTTCACCATGCTTTAAATTAAATGAAGTAAGTCTGAATGTTTCAAATAAATCTAGTAGGATTTTTTATTGAAATTGAAATAATTGTATTATGTTTTTCGATCAAAGATGATAGAGCAATAAAGATTACGAAACGCTCGATTGCCGATATAAAAATCATTAAGAGATACACTGAAATATGAAATGAATTTGTGTATCATTATCTTAGCACATGATTGTGTTAAGATTGATTTTATAGAATAAACCAACAAAGCGGATTCAATATAAATAATTAATTAAACCCGTATATAAGGTGTGCAACGAGATTAGCACAAGCTTCAAATTTGTGAAAACGTCACCACAAGGTGATCGTGACCAAATAAATGATTCAGTGAAAGTGAAGACCAAACAAGTCTGTTATGGTTTTGAATAGATGAAGTACTTGACAAAATGTATTTATTTAAAAACTTCTATTTATATTAGGGTTAAATAATAACTTAACTTAGATATTACATATCAGCGATTGCGTCTGGAATCATTTCTGCTTCTTGCGTAGTAAGTACGAATGCTCGCGCATTTTTCTTAGCTCCGTCTGTTGTTCTAGCCTTGTTGTCGGGTGCTTTGGTTAGTTTCGGGCAATATGGTTTGATGTGTCCTGTTTCTCCGCAATTGAAACAAACATTAGTTTTCCTTCTACACTCTTCCTCTATATACCCGGTCATCTTGCAGAAGTTACAGTAGGGTGTTCTCCTAAAACGGCATCTTCCTGAATGCTTTTTGTTACAGCTTCTGCAGATAGGTTGCTCCAATGACGGTTCAGTTCCTGTCTTTTTGAATTCTTCTTTCTTCTTGTTTTCTTCTCTTGTGCGGATTAGTCCATCTATCAGCATGTTAGCTAGTTCGACTGCTTCTTCAATAGTCTGTGGTCTAGTGGCCTTAACTATGTCTCGGATTTCGCTAACTAATCCCCAAATATAACGAGAAATTAGTACGGGTTCTGGCGAAGCCAGAGTTGGTACCATTCTTGCATATTCGAAGAATGTTGTCGTATATTCACGACAATTCACATCTATCATTTTATGATTTAGGAACTTGTTAGCCATTCGTTCCTTTTCATAAGGGGGACAAAATTTCCTTTCTGTCATTTCCTTGAATTTTTCCCAGTTCATGGCATAAGCCATGTCACTTCCGTTTGCCTGAAGAATTGTATTCCGCCATTCTAAGGCTTCTTCCTTAAAGAGGTTGGATGCATACATCACTTTATCTTCTTCGGCACATTTGCTGATTGTAAGAACATCTTCCGTCTTTTCCAACCATCGCAGAGCAGCAGTGGCTCCTTCTCTGCCTGCGAACTCAGTTGGTTTACAAGCTAGAAATTCTTTGTAGGTACACCCGAGAGTCATCGCCTTCTTTTTCTTGGGAAATGGGGTTTTGATAATATCATCATTACCTCCATTGATACTATGGCTGAAACAGTCGTCATGAGTATGCTTGCTACTCACAACTTTGGTGGGTTTTACGGGGTTTTTAACAGCTTTAATTATTAAAGGTAAAGCATTAGCTATTCCTTGAGCTATTAGATTTTCTATAGCATTTTTATCCAAAGGATTTTCATTATTAGCATGAACTTCTGAATTATGTGGTACTTCATTCGACATCTAAATTGCAAACATTTTCACTTACTAATATCACAGAATAATTAAAACAAATCAATACTTCCAGGATATTATATGTGCATATCGACATATATATATTCATATATAACACATATGTTAATTTGTATCAGTTTCCTAACTTGATTGTTTAGGTATTAAAAGAACACCTAAATAGCTTAAACAAGTGGCTCTGATACCACCTTCTGTCACGGCCCCCGACCCACCCTGGACGGAATCGGAAGCCGCGAACAGCCCAGTGGTACCGGTGATTTATTTTTATAAAATATTGCAGCGGAAATTTCATCAGGACCGTGAGTTAAGAAAAATATCCGAGTTTAGAAAACACCGGATTTTATTTAAATAGATGGGATAAACTCATGTTTTACAATGGTAGCTTTAATAAGATAAATTTGATTACATAAAACAATATTTCTTAATTTGATTTAATTAATAAATTAAGCCACTTCTTGAAGCCGTTCAGTGCCGTATCCAACTTTTACTCCAATCTACTGTAACTACCTGAAACATGTTTGAAAAAGGTTTTGTCAGCGGAAATACTGAGTGAGTTCATTCTATTTTTATAAAATATATTGTTATACCTTACAGTATTAAGGTTTTTATATTTGTTTATATTTACTCAACTTAATCATTATTTGTCACATGATGGCAGTTCCAATGTGATAGTAGTCATATCACTCATTGGCTCACTTTCT
Source organism: Helianthus tuberosus (assembly GCA_030545235.1). Classification (NCBI taxonomy): domain Eukaryota; kingdom Viridiplantae; phylum Streptophyta; class Magnoliopsida; order Asterales; family Asteraceae; genus Helianthus; species Helianthus tuberosus. The sequence continues at coordinate 24,421 of JARYGA010024311.1, read as the reverse complement.
TCCAATAGTGAATTTATCAAGTAATTATATTTTACTATTATTCAATTTATCTGTCACTAGGCGATTCCTGTGACGGTGGTCATAACACTGTTGATCATTCTTTCAACTAGTGATTCTGGTCATATCACTGTTGATCATTCTTTCAACTAGTGATTCTAGTCATAACACTGTTGATCATTCTCTCAACTAGTGCCTTTGGATATGTCACTGTTGATCATTCTCTCAACTAGTGACTCTGGACTTAGTTGTGTCCCGTGACATTACTTTGTCAAATATATTACTTATGGCACAAAACTATTTAACCTAGAAAATGACATATATCATTTTATGTCAAACTACTATAACTTATCAACTATAATATGTTAATTAAATAATTGTAATATCATTATTTATTATATTAACGTGACTAAGACTAAAATATAATCTTAGTATAGTAGAATACATTATACTTGACTATTTTATTATGGTATACACCATTTTAGATTTATTTCAAACATACATTAAATTTATTAATGATTTAATGTTAAAATTATATTAGTTATAGGCAATAGCTACTGAGACATAATTCCCACTGTGATTGTGGTCATGCTACTATTGGCTAACTTTCTGGCTAATAGTAACGAGGGTCAAATAATGTATAAAACCTCCCATACCAGCAATTATTATAGAATATAAAAATTTAATCACTGTAAGTATAACTGGTAAACATTTAGGATTTTGGAAAACATTTGTAAATATAATTTGTATCACAAAAAGGTGATAAAAACTGTGAGAAAAGAGAATGGACTCACAAACGGTGAGAAAAGAGAAACGAACTCACATTGCAGATTTCTACGGGCAAAGTTTAGTCTACAGATAAGCCTTGATATATTGCAGATTTATACAGGCAGAGATTAGCCTATTACTTAGCCTTGTAACCTAGTGCACACGAACTAGGTAGGTAACTAATACAGCATTTACGATAACTCACGAGATTAAAACCCTCACAACGAATGACAAAGTGCAATCACTTAAACATCTATCGGATTCACAACGAATGACAGAGTATTCCCCGAGTTCGGGTGGTACTCAAACTTCCTGTCGGAATCATGACTAATGACAAAGGATAGTACTAAAACATCCATCGGATAGTTTCAATCGATCGGACATTGAATCGTAGCAGCGATCGAGTTAATACCCTGTTTGTAGCAGCACCCCGCTATACTAATTAGTGATTTGTGTGTGTTTTGAGAGTATTTGGACGATGTCTCAGCGTGTATTTTGAGTTTCTTCGTCGTTTTTGTGCCCATAATCAAGTCCCAGACGCTACTATTTATACCCGAAATTTGCATTGCTTGCGCACCGTAAGCCTAAAACCCTTACGGTACGCAAGGGACACATTTTCATTATAGGGTGGCCACTTGTGGGTGTAGGCTTGCTGAATCGACGATTTTTGAAAATTCGATTTAGACAGCAATTTGTGAGGATAATCGTCAATGGGGAAATACCCCCCCTGAGTTTTAGGGGCCCTGATCCTGATTCTGATTGTTCTGAAATTTGTAGGGTTTGTGCAGAATCACTTGGGTGTCTCAATTAGGGTTTCCTATTGAATAAAATAATAAAATAAATAGGACTTTTAATGAGGGTTGTTACACCTATGCCAGCTATGAGTCAAGAAAATTTGGAGGAACTTCGCCAATATGACGATGAGTTAGTTGAAGAAGGAAACAGAATCCGTCAGATATGAAAGAAACTCGTCTGGAAGTATGACGAGCGTGTGATGCAGTATTGGACAAACTAGCACCTAGTATAATATATGTGTGTAATTTTGTACTTGAAAAAAATAATATATATATATATATAATCAACTAATATAGATAGACTAAAATACCTAGAGATGCATAATTACTAGTGTGTTTAATTTCCAGTTGTAATCGATGCATATATATATATATATATATATATATAAAGAGAGTAAAGTCACAATGCTCGACATTTTTTATCAATCTGTTTGTGTGATTGTTTGTATTAAATCTTATTCTGTGATGTTAATACCTGATAAATGTTTCCAATTCAGATGTCGAACGAAGTAAATCAGGAAAAATAGAATAACAATAATAACAAGAACCAAGTGAATAAAAGTGTCATCGAACATATCGTAGCCCAAGGAATTATAGATGCTATGCCATATATTATCAAGACTATTAAGGAAGCAGAAAATAATGATTCTGTAATTGGAAGTAAACGTCAAATCACTGAACCAAGTCACATCGTAAACAAAAATCACGGACCACTGATCCAAGCTCCACTTCCAAAAAGAAGAAGAACCATCTCATATGGTTGTTCTTATAAAAAAATTTTGGCTTGCAAACCAATAGAATTCTCAGGCAACGAAGGAGCCATTTCAGCTTTGCGCTGGATAGAAAAGACAGAGCAGTCATAAAAATAAGTAAATGCGCAGATGAAGATAAGATTATGTTTGCTTCTAATCTTTTTAAGAATGCATGCTTAGAGTGGTGGAATACCATTCTACAGTCTAGAGGAAGTGACAGAGTTTATAATATGGAATGGGCTAACTTTAAAGAGATAGTTGAAAGGAAATTTTGTCCTCCTCATGAAAAGGAACAGATTGCCCATAAAATCCTAAATCTTAACATGAGTGGAATAAACTGTAAGGAGTACACTACCATATTCCTTGAATATGCTAGGATAGTACCAACCTTAGCCTCACCTGAGCCAGTGTTAATCTCCCGTTATATCTGGGGATTAATTAGTGAGATCAGACACGTAGTCAAGGCATCTAGGCCACAAACCATAGAAGAAGCAGTAGAACTGGCCAACACCCTGACTGATGAATTTGTTTATCAATCTTTTGATTTCCCTTTAAAAACAAAAACTCAGATCCTCTTTCTCTCTAACCTTCATTGGCGACGGCAAATAAACCACGAAGCACGGCGTCGGATCGATCGATTTAGAGCTTTGAGGAAGGGAACGGAATCGAGGAAGGAAACGAAAAAAACAGGGGACGAAGATCAGCGGGCAATCTTCATCGAGGAAGGGAACGGAAAAAACAGGGGACGAAGATCGATCGACTTAGGGCTTCGAGGATGAAGTTCTTATTAACTTCATTTATGGCCTTTTAGAGGAGAAGGTAACCTATTACTTTATGCGGTTTAATAAGAACTCAATTTGCCCCATATTTATGCCATATAAAATGGAATTGTTTTCTGTTCAGTATATGCTATTGGTAAGGGGATATTTATGCTTGTGGAATGGGCTTTAAAAATAGTAAAAATCAAATGTTATTCGTATTTTGGTTTGGAAAGAGAACAATCCTTATGACGATTGACTTGATTGTATTATTCTGAATTGATTTTAACCCATATTAGAGGAGGCATAAAATTGTACATAACTACTTAATAAAACATGAAACCAGAAGTGATAGTTGAGGCGGTTTTGGTTTTGTTTCGATGTCTTTACTCGTATTGAGTTGTAAGATGTTGACAGTTTGTTCCACATTTTGTTGAATGCAGGTTGTTGCGGAAAATTTAAGAAGGAGCTATGGACACATCATCTCAGTACCCAGCAGAACACAAGTGGTGTTCCCCCACAGTTCTTGGATGCCAAGGAGGAAGAAACTAAGAAGAAGCAGGTATATGTACTGTTTCGTTAATCGTTATCAATAGTGGGTTAGGGTTTAGTTTCTTTTTTTATACCATTGTACACATGTGTATTCCGATTATTGGTATTGTTTTTTGGGGAAAATGTGATGAAGATTATACACTTGGGTTGTACACATATTTACAGGGGTGTTTTATGTTTATTATGCTTTGTTTGAGGGGGGTGTACACATGTGTATTCCGATTTTTGGTATTGTTTTTTGGGGTTGTACACATATTTACAGGGGTGTTTTATGTTTATTATGCTCTGTTTGAGGGGGGTGTACACATGTGTATTCCGATTTTTGGTATTGTTTTTTGGGGGAAAATGTGATGAACATTGTACACTGGGTTGTACACATATGTACAGTGTGTTTTTTGTTTGTTATGCTCTATTTTAAGGCGGGTGTACACATGTGTATTCCGATTTTACTCTGTTTTTAATGCGATGTACACATGTGTATAGCGTCTGTTTTAGTCATATCTCAGAATTATTTGTGTATTGAATGTGTAAAGTTGTTGATGTACACTTGTGAATTATGCAAAGTATTAGTTGCTGAGTTTTTTTGTGCTATTATAGGAGATGTCGTTAACGAGAAAAGTGGAGATGGAAGGTCGACAAGGATGATTCACGTATGAGCTTGGCTGTGTGACCCGGTTAATTTATACTTTGACCCGGTTAAGGAAGAAGTATGCTGGAACTTGTAATGGTATGTTTGTTTGCTTGGCCGATAAGGATGATTCAGCATACAACGTGGCGAATAGTTATAAAAGACTATGTTTTTTGTTTTTCCGATTATGTTGGGTTTATTGTTTTTACGAAACTAGAACTTGTAATTGTATGTTTTTTTTCTTGGTTTGAAAAACATTATGGAACTTGTAATTTGTTAAATGTAAAATAGTTTTACAGGTATTTGTTTTTATGTATGTATGTATTATGTAGCTAATTACACATATGTACGATGCTGAGTACACATCCGTACTGTTCTATTCATATCCAAGTACACATGTGTATACCGTTGAAATATGAAGGTTACGTGGATCTTAAAAATTAAAATTTGAATTCTGGTGATGAAATCTGAAAGTTACTGTTGATCTTAAAAATTGAAATTGAAATCTGGTGATTTGTTGTTAGTTTTGATAATTTTCTTCTTAAAAAATTAAAGATATTGTGGATAATGAATTTAAAATAGGAAAGATGTAACTTAATTCAATTATTAAAATAATGATTTAAATCTAACTTTTTATATAATTATAATCCTACCCTTAACAACTATAAAGGAAATCAAGGGTACAGATCAGTTCACACAGTTCACTCTTGGGAGGTTGTTCACTCTAGAACCCTACCCTATATATATATATATATATATATATATAGGATAAGGATCCGTTAGGAACCACCCTTTATTGCGAGAACCGCGAGAACCAGTGTGAACACATGGCATTTTTGTAATTATCTTATGTTTATACCATAACACGCGTTCTTTTTTTTTCATTATGTCACTGTTATGTCCATTCTAGGGTTTCAGAAGTTCACCAGTTCATGGCTTCACACTCGTCTGAGATGCATTCACGGTGGTTTCACGGCGGTGAAGAGCCGTGTATGGTGGTTTTTCACGGCATATAGATAGTCGGCGTTCACGTATTTCATGGTGATTGCAGTTTGCACGGTGTTTACAGCGACATATGGCGTCTCCTGATTCATCACTTGTATATCCTCGTATATCTGATGATCCTCTTCATTCATTGTCTGAATATCATCCTCATACAACATCTGATGCCGACTTTGGTGCTCCATCTGCTGTCAATCCCGTTGATAGTCACAGATTTATGTCTAAAACTGTTGTAAGTCAACATACCCTTCATGGCTTTGAAATTCAGACTCTTGAATCTATGTCTACATTAGACAATGTTGTCTTATAATCAATGTATCTGATCATTCATTATCTTTTGATACTACTTCGACTGGTACAGCACCTACATATACAGAACATCAAGAGTTACAATTCATTCGATTTGTGACTAAAGGTATTATGTTGACTGCAAATGATGTATATACTTTGTAAATGATATTATATTAAATGATATGCACATGTGCATTATATTTACTGTAAATGATGTCATATTAAATTATATGCACATGTGCATTATGTTGATTGTAAATGATATTGTATTAAATTATATGCACATCTGCATTATGTTGAAAATTAGAGTATATCGTTGATGTATGGATTCTGAACAAGTGCCTTATGGATAAATATCCAATTATGTATAGAATGGCAGCAAACAAAGGGTCTTGGGTGGCGGACAACTACAAAAAAATAGGGGAGGTCACTGTGTGAGATTGGCAATGGAAGAACAAGCCGACAACCGGGGAGGCATGGGCGGAGTATATGCAGCTTTTGGCGCTGCTGAAAGACACCCGAATGAAGACGGGTCAATATGGGTTGGGTTGGCACTCGGAAAAAATAAGTCGACTTTCAATGTTAAACCTGTTAGAAAGGATTTGTGTGCACAAGCGGGGACCCGTCAAGTGGCTTTGTAATGACCTGGAACGGTTGGGCTACACCTAAAGGCAATATGTTAGCATCGAAAGGCGTCGAAGGCAGGTTACCATCAAAGACAGAGCCGTAAAAAAGGGGAATTCATATCAGCAACACATTATGCTCGGGTTGCAGATACGAGCAAGAAACTGTTGAACACATCCTCATTCCGTGTTTGATGTCGAAAACGCTATTGTGGTTGGTCAGAGCATGGCTGGGAGTAAAAGATTTACATTCTTACTCAACAGTGGCAGATATTCTCTCTTTTTTCCTGGAAGCTGGATATTTCTAAGAAGAAGAAAAAGGCAGTCAACTGCATAGTGATGGTTACATTATGGATCATATGGTCGAGCAGAAATGAGAAGGTATTCAAAGTTGTGCAGTGTTCAAATGCTAGAAGACTGGAATAAGTCAATGAGTGTACTCTGTTGTGGATGAAAGTCATATCCAAAATGGAGAATTTAGTGATTGAAGAGTGGTACACCAGTGGTGTGAATATAATAGAAAAATAGGAGTTTATATGTTTACTGTAAGTGTACATCTCTAGTTCATGTCTAAAGTTATGGTTTGAATATATGGCATCTTGTTATGTTCAAAAAAAATGTCTTTATATATAAATTGATAATGCTCGTGTGCAATATGTTGACAATTACATTATGCACACGTGCATTATATTGACAATTACATTATGTATACATTTGAAAAATATAGGATGATAAGGGTGATGCAGACGAGAGAAGATTTCAAAAATTGTTCCAGAGATATACGAGAGACGTACGTCTATTTATCGGTGAACATGATTCATACATTATACTACATACAATGAAACCCCAATTTGCCAACCTCAAAGACTTTTATTTTGATTACGTTATAGTTGATAACGAGCTACAATTGTTCTTAGATGTTCAACCAGACGTCGTAAATCGACCAACCCAAATTTATGATTCTTGAATTAACTATTTATGACGATAAACAAATTCCAATCTGTATTCACTTTGATTCTGTTTTTTTTTAGTTTTCATGATGTGGATTATCAAATTTACATTTTGATTATGTTTTTTAGTTGTTTTCATGTGCATTACCAAACTTAATGTATTGAAAGAAATATGCACATGTGCATACATGTTTTTCTGTTTAACTTAACATGGTTATTTAATACGGGAAAAAAGATGCACATGCGCAATATACGTGTTCTAATAATGCTCATGTGCACCCATACATATTTTTAAACAACATACCAGCACGCTTTGATACATATATACATCGCTTTAATATACATAATACATCCTTTGATATACATAATACATCGACATATGATTACTAATTTTGAATAATGCACATGTGGATCCATACATAATTTATCCTATACAACTACTGTCAACCAAATATACCCACACCACATCAGTTAGCCACTTACTACTGCCCAAACAAAAAAAAATGCAAACACTACGTGTTTCATGTCCTTGAATCACCCACATATAACATCCATAACATCGTATTGTCTGTTCCTTTTTCCAGTTGTTGAGCACACCCCAGCGTTCTTATTGCTTCAACGCCTCTTCGATAGTCTAACATCTGCTTAACTCTTTCATCTGTTAATCCATGTATTTTTTTTCCATCGATGATCTACAATGAGCATGTGTATCAACATTAATTTATGATCAGCATATCATCATTATATACATGTGCATAAACATTAAATACCTTAATAACCTATGTTGACAAACTATGCACATGTGCATATTAACATATTCTGTCAATCTATGCACATGTGCATAACTATATATCACACAATTATACCTTATTAACATATTCCAAGACGAAATACACGTTCACATAACTGTATATCACACCAAAAAACACTTAAATAAAACTAAATACCGATTACATATGCATCAACATTATCTACCTTGTTAAACTATTATTGCAAACTATGCACCCGTACATATTAACCTATTATAACAATTTATGCACATGTGCATAACTATATAGATCACAAATTTAGTTTATTATCCTGTTATGTGTAATCATATTCTGTCAAGCCATGCACATGTGCATAACTATATATCACAGAATTATACCTAATCAACATGTACTGTGTAAGCCTGTTCTGTCAGAAAATATGCACACGTGCATATCTATATAGATCACAACATTACCTTATTATCTTGTTCCGTGTAAGCATATTCTGTCAAAATATGCACATGTGCATAACTATAGCTATGCACATGTGCATTGACATGACATAACTTATCAACAGTTATAATTCGGTAAAAAAAAAAACCCTAACACTTACCAAATCAAATTTCATGTTGCCTGTTGGGATTGAACCCTATCAGAGGAACAGATAATGTAAAGCCAAAACTGGATCAAAGCAGTGGATCCAGAATAAGCAGACGTTTACAGTTGGTTCATGCAAATCTCTCCCCTTGAAAGTGGTTTCATATCTGCTGACCTCCTATCTGCTGATCATACTAAGTGCTGACCTACAACTGCTGCTTTATATCTACTGACCAAAGCCAAAGACTGATGGAAGACCAAAGCTCTGTTGACTCTATCTACTGCCTTGGGTCAAGTACTGCTGATCCGGACAAGCACTGCTGGGTTCACAACAGTGGAAGGATGCAGCAGCAGTTTAAGTGTCTTTTATGTAATGTAATGTAATAGCAGTAGTTTAGTACATCAGTGTTTATAGATCAGTAGTTAGAGTTTGTTAGGAGGTTAGATGTCACTTTCATGGTGACGTCAGCTAAGATGCTCAGTGGTTTGCAAGTGCCTATAAATAGTTCAGTACTTTGTACTGTTCTATTAGCTCTTTTGATCAATCGTCTTCTTTGCACGAACAAACTACTGAGCTCTGGCTGAGGGGGAGTTTGCATTCTTACATCAATCATTGTAATCGTTGTTGAAACAAATTCAATCATTCGGTTCTTTGTGAAAAGATGTTTGATAAAAGTATTACTCTCGTTTGATTGTATGCAAAGTTTGCTTTCATCTTATTTCCGCTGCACAACTCATTCATTTCCATCTTAATTACAAACGAAAATACAATCAAAAAGAAACTCAGATCCAACAATTGGTATCAGAGCTTGGACAGTCAAATTTGATTTAACAATCATTTTGACGTAAATAGTTCAGCTCATAATAGTTGATACTGATCGTTTGTTCGTCCGTTGAAAAACAGAGCAAGGATAAATCACCATTAAAGTTGATTTCTCAGTGTCTGTAAAACAACAAGAATGACGTCACAATCTCAGGATGATAAAAACAACATCGGCTCACTTTTTAAACCACCAATGCTAAAAAGAAATGAGTACAACATCTGGCAGAGGAGGATGGGTCACATCCTCGCTCAACAAAGCACAGGTTGTTGGAGGTCTGTCACCTTTGGTCCTCATGTTCCTTCAGTGCCAAGCGCTGAAGATGCTAAAAAGTTCGTTCCAAAACCAGTTGAAAATTACACCGAAACAGATTTTCAAAAGATCGAACTAGATGCTAAAGCGTTTAGCATCATAGCATCAGCGCTGCCCAATGAAATATATGCTGGACTGTTACATTGTAACAGTGCCAAAGAATTGTGGGACGCACTTAAGGAACAGTTTGGAGGTACTGAAGAAGTCATAGAAAACAACAAGGAAATCCTGAACCAACAGTACGAAACGTTTTGTCATGTTAGAGGTGAATCACTGACTCAACAATTTGAGCGGTTTAGTTGTCTCATCAGTGAACTGAGGCTTGTTAATACCACTTTTACAAACTCAACTCAAAACAGCAGGTTCCTCAGGTCACTGCCCGAAAAATGGGACACTATAGCCTTTGTCACCAGAAATTCACCTGAGTTCAAGGATCTGACCTTGACCCAACTCCATGGTCGACTCCTGACCTACGAAAGGGAGTTGAACCAGAAAAGGAAGTTACAAGAGTCAGGAAAAGCCGTTGATGATTATACATTCGGTAACACTGCTCTTTTGGGTCAAGAAGAATCTGGGAGCAGTGGTAAGGACCAGGGTTATGATCATTTCATTGACATAACTGCTGGAGCTAACTTTAACAACCCTGATCCTCACTCTGCAAGTTATGCATTCACTGCAAACGAAAACCAGATGTCAGATAATTTAAGCTTTGAACTAAATGATTTGCAACATTTTGATCCCACTGATTTAGAGGAAATGGACATCCTGCACCAACTGGCTTTGCTAAGTGTTAGAACTAGCAAGTTCTACAAAAGAACAGGGAGAAAATTCCCAGGTTTGCATGGGAATCTAAGGGTTGGGTTGGATAAATCGAAAATCAAGTGCTACAAGTGTAATAGGTTGGGACATTTTGCTAGGGAATGTAGGAGTCAAAATACTGGTCCCATAATTACTCATCCTAGCTCAAATCCTAGACCTCAAAACCAAAACACTGTGCATTATGCCCAATATGCCCCAGCAGCACAAGTAAACACTGCTCACTATGCTGCTGCCCCTGTGCCAGTACATTATGTCCAAACTACTGTTCCACAAATCCAATATGTTCAAACCCCTGTTCCACAGGTACAAGTGCAACCTGTTGCACCTCAAACCACTGCTCCAGCAGCAACACAACCAGATCAACAAAGCTTTTTCACTCAAGGGTTTGTTGACTGGAGCAGTATGCCTGATGATCTTTGTGATGAAAATTTTGCACTCTATGCTTCTAATGATTCTTCACATGATGAGTTTTGTTTGATGGCACTAGAGTCAATACAGGAGGGGGTTGAAGCTGAGGAGGAACAGCAGTACTCTGAAACAGTGGAAGAGGTGATTGAAGCAGTGATTACTGCTGTGGCTGATGAAGTATTGTTGGAAGAAAGTTCAGGTACTCTGATTGAACCAATGATAGATCCATGGTCCATAAAGGACATAGAAGAAGAGAAAGAAGAAAAGGTTGGTGAAAAGAAGGTAAGAGCTGATGATGATAAAGATCATCAATGTGATTGTGCAATGATGGCAGCTGCCAAGGTATCTCCTCAAGTTCTTGAAAAACTGTGTTCAGATAATTGCATAATTGCTTTTGCTAACATCAAAGAGGTGAATGAAAACCTTCGGGATAAAATCTTAACTGATGAGGTTAAATTTGAAAGCTCTTTAAAAGAACTTAAAAACAAATTGACTGAAAAAGAAAAAGAAATCAGCTGTTTAAAAGAAGAGCAAAGTATAACCAAAACCCAACTTCAAACTATGGTAGAAAAATACCAAGTTTGCAAAAAGGAGTTGGAGTCTGCCCAGATTACTTGTGAAAGATGGGTGGAATCCTGCAAAGGATATGAGGTTATGCTTGAAAAACAGAGAAAAAGCAATGTGAAGTTTGGGGTTGGGTATAGAAAATATGATGATGAAAACACTGCTTTTGAAAACTCTGTTCAAACCACTGATGAAGCTACTGTGCTTATCCCCACAAACAAGAATGGCCAAGAAGTGAAAATCACTGACAAACTTGGTAACAAAATCACACTTAACAGACCAATGGGCTCCTCCACTTACAAGGAGCTTGAAGATCATCAGTTTAAACCAAAATGGTCTGATGAGTGTGATATTCTTGAAAATTTCAAGCCAATGGACTTTACATCAATTGATGGTGCTAAAGCTCCAAAAGCTAAAGTCATACCTCTCAAAGATATCCCAGCAGTGGTTAAAACCTCTGCTGCAAAGGAATCTGAAAAGAGAAAGAAGAAAGAAAAAATTGATAACTTGTTTTGTGAATTCTGGGAGAAAAGGAATCATCTAACAAAAGACTGTTTCCACTTAAAAGCTTATGATCTAAACAAAACAAGTGTCATTGTTTCAGCAGAAAGCTGCATTGTTTGTGGGAAAACAAACCACAAAACTCAAGCATGTGTGTACCTCAAAAACTTTGATGTGAAAAAGAATGAGTACATGGCTAAAACATCCTTGAGTCCACCATCATCCTCATCATCTGTCAAATTCACCAAGAAACAACCACTGTTTGTGCCAGTACAAACAGCTGTCACAAAACAGCTGAACCAAACATCTGCCAAAAGAGATGTTCAGGTTACTGATGCACCCCCTGCCAATCAGTTCAAAAAGGGCAGAGAAAAACAGTCTTACCAAAGGATTCCACACGTTTATGAGGCCTACAAAAGGCCCTCTAAACCCAAAGTGAACAGGCATCCTTTTGGTTACCAGCAGATGATTGGTCAGGATCCACAACAGTGGTTAGAGAAACACTGTCCTAAAACAGTTCAAACCCCTGACCTAACCACTGTCCATCATCTTGCATCCATTCCAGACACTGTTGAGACCCCATCCAAAGCCTTGTTGGCTTTGGAGACCTTAATGAACTAATCCTTTTACTTCATGTGCAGGGAGCTTCTGCATGCTTTGATAGTCTTTGGTATGTAGATAGTGGAGGCTCCAGGCACATGACAGGATGTAAAGCCCTCCTCAAAGACTTTAAAATCCATGGTGGGGGTGATATATCCTTTGGGAATAATAGTAAAGGGAAGGTTCTGGGGTCTGGTACAGTGCAATCTGGAAATGTAAAGTTTGAAAATGTCACTCTAATAGACAATCTAAAATTCAACCTTCTGAGTGTGTCCCAAATGAGTGACAAGGGATTTGGGTCATTCTTCACAAAAGACTGTTGTAGGATTGTTGGACCAGAAATGGTCAAAAAGATTGAAGCAATAATTAAATCTGGTCATACTAAACTTGTTGCTCAAAGAAGTGGCAATGTTTATGTTGTTGACATGTCAAAAGAGTGTCCCAGAGCTGATGCCTGTCTGTTCTCAGCTGCCTCTAACAAAGAGACAGAACTTTGGCACAGAAGGCTGGGACACACAAATCTTAAGACAATCACAGAAATTTCAAAAAATGGTTTGGTGAGAGGCCTACCACAAAAATTGTTTTCATGTCCTGAACATTGCATTTCCTGTTTAAAAGGAAAACAGCATAAAAGTTCTTATAAGTCCATTGAAGAGTCCAAAACAACCCAGTGTCTGCAAATGCTACACATGGATTTGTTTGGCCCAGTTCAAGTCATGAGCCTTAAAAAGAAAAGATATTGTTTGGTTATTGTTGATGACTTTTCTAGGTTCACATGGACTTTCTTCTTGCACTCAAAAGATGAAACTGCAGGCATTTTGCAAGACTTTGTAATACAGGTTGAAAAGCAATTTGACCTTCCAGTAAAAAGCTTCAGGAGTGACAATGGCACAGAATTCAAAAATAGGGAGTTGGATGCCTTCTGTGTGAAGAAAGGGATTGTAAGGCAGTACAGCATCCCAAGAACACCAGAGCAGAATGGGGTAGTGGAAAGGAAGAACAGAACTCTGATTGAGGCTGCCAGAACCATGCTTGCAGATTCAGGTTTGCCTTTAACTTTCTGGGCAGAGGCAGTAAACACTGCTTGCTATGTTCAGAATAGAGTTTTAATAAACCCCAGGCACAAAAAGACTGCCTATGAAATTCTGTATAAAATTAAACCACTGATCTCATATTTCAAAGTGTTTGGCTGCCCATGCTTTATTTTGAATTTAAAAGATTCCATTTCAAAATTTGCAGCCAAAATTGATTGTGGTTATCATCTGGGATACTCAACCACTGCCAAGGCCTACAAAGTGTTTAATACACGGACCAAGGCAGTGGAGGAGACTTTGAATGTTAAGTTCAATGAACTTACATCAATGAAAATCCCAGCAAATCCTGCAGATCTGTTTGATCTTGAAAAATTCACTTTTGAAAATACTGCTGTCAAGACTAACAGTGCAGGTCCATCAGAGGATACAACACCAGACTATGGGTATGAAATCATCATCCCTCAAAAGTCTGCCACAAAGGGAAAAGCATCAGCTGTTCAAAACAGTTGTCAAAGCTCTACCACTGCTACCTCAACAATTGTTGACCAAAGTAGCCCATCAACCACTGCTTCCACATCCTCAAACACTGCTGACAAAAGTCCTCAAACAGTGGATAAAAGCCAGCAGTTGTCCACCTCATTACCTCCTATTCCACCACCTTTTGAAACCACTGCTGGATCATCAAAGTCCCCAGCAGTGGTTAGCTCAGATGATACACATTTGCAGCCTTCACCAACCAATGCCATCATACCATACCAAGGAGATTTAATCTTCTTGAGATCTCATCCACCTGATCAAATCATTGGCAACATAAATGAAGGGGTGCTCACAAGAAGCCAAACCCAAAACATTTGTCTTTTTGCTGGTTTTCTATCACTCCATCAGCCAGTCAAGTACCAAGAGGCACTGAAAGACAACAGCTGGGTAGAAGCTATGCAAGAGGAGCTCCAACAGTTTAAAAGACAACAAGTATGGGAGCTTGTACCACTGCCAGAAGAGGTTAGTCCCATTGGCACAAAGTGGGTCTTCAAGAATAAAACTGATGAAAGGGGTATTGTTGTCAAGAATAAAGCCAGGCTTGTGGTTCAAGGTTACAGACAGGAAGAGGGGATTGATTATGATGAAACATTTGCCCCTGTTGCAAGATTAGAAGCAATTAGACTGTTCCTGGCCTTTGCTGTCAACCACAATATGAAGGTGTTTCAAATGGATATCAAAAGTGCTTTCCTCTATGGTACAATTCAAGAAGAGGTGTATGTTTGTCAACCTCCAGGTTTTGAGGATCCATTTTATCCAGATCATGTCTACAGGCTAAACAAAGCCTTGTATGGCTTGAAACAAGCACCAAGAGCCTGGTATGAAACTCTTTCCAACTTCCTACTCTCAAATGGTTTCAAAAGAGGTACCATTGATAAAACACTGTTTTTAAAATGGAGAGGGAAGGATTTAATGATTGTCCAGATTTATGTGGATGACATTATTTTTGGAAGCACATGTAACTCAATGTGTGAAGAGTTTAGAGAACTCATGACAGCTGAGTTTGAAATGAGTGCAATGGGTGAGCTGCAATGCTTTCTTGGTCTCCAAGTACAGCAATTGCAAAATGGAACTTTCATTCATCAAAGCAAATATGCTAAAGAACTTTTAACCAAATTTGATATGAATGATTGTAAACCATGCAGCACACCCATGGCAACAAATAAGCTGGTCATGTCTGATGAAAAAGATGAGCTGATTGACCAAACACTTTATAGAAGCATGATTGGGTCTTTATTGTACCTAACTGCATCTAGACCAGACATCATGTTTGCAACATGTGTCTGTGCAAGAAGTCAATCAGCTCCTAGAAAATCAAATCTCATTGCTGTAAAAAGGATCTTCAGATACATAAAAGGTGCTCCCACACTTGGTATCTGGTATCCAGATAATGGGAACATCAAGCTTTCAGGTTTCTCAGACAGTGACTTTGCTGGATGTCACACCACAAGGAAGTCCACATCAGGAGGGTGCCAGTTTCTAGGTGACTGCTTAGTTTCTTGGCAAAGCAAAAAGCAAGCAGCTGTTTCGACATCCACTGCTGAAGCTGAATACATTGCTGCTGCAAGCTGTACAGCCCAACTCCTGTGGCTTCAAAATCAGTTGCTGGATTTTGGTATCACTGCCTTAAAGACACCACTCATGTTGGACAGTCAGGCAGCAGAAAATATCATCAAAAATCCAGTTTCCCACTCAACCACCAAACATATTGACATCAGACATCACTTTGTGAGGGACTGCTATGAAAAAGGTTTGATTTCTCTGCATCATGTCCCAACTAAAGACCAGCTGGCTGATGTGCTCACAAAAGCACTTGATACAGCCACTTTTGAAAGTTTGGTCTCTAGGATTGGGATGCTGAACATGGAATAACAAGCAACATCTTGTTTTTCTATGAATAAAAGCAACAAAATGTTTTCAGAAAATCAAAACTCCATCCTTAAAAATAGTTAAAAATGAAATTTTTTCATTAAGTCCTTAAAAGTCTGCCACTAACCACTGATTGTTCAAAAGTCTGCTATACTTCAAAAGTCTGGCCACTGCTGAAAGTCAACCCCTGCTCTCTCATTATTTTGATAAACTCTGTTGTTCAAAAGCAGTGTCTTATCCACTGATATGCTATCCACTGATAGTAAAAATCATCCACTGCTTTCATACCACTGCCTTCATCAGTCACTTTCAACAAAAGTACTGTCCTTCACTTTCAACAGGGGTTGTCACGTGGACAGTACATATTGGTCAGATCTTTTGTAACGGCTGCCACCTCAGCATTCACTTTCTTCCTTATAAAATCCCCCACTCACCACCAAAACAGGGTTTTACTGTCGAATTGAATTCTTAAAAATTCTCTTCTCAAAGCAGTTTTTCTTCACATTTCTTCACAAATTTCTTCGATCAATCATCCTCAAAATGACAAAATCAAAGAAATCTTCAAAACCCTCATCCAAATCTTCATCGCAAACAGCCTCTCAACAGGCAATCTCCACTGCAATTCCACACAAACCATCTCACAATCTCCTGGGTATTCTCACAAAACCAGGAACCACAAAAGATTTCGATTCCATCATTGATCTCATGGCAAAATCAAAGTACAAAACTTTGATCACTGCCGATGCACCAATCTATTTGGCGACCCAAAGGGAGTTCTGGAAAAATGCAACCCTTGAAAAACAAGGCGACATTGCAACCACCATAAACTCTTATATAAAGGGTAAAGCTGTCCAAATCACACCACAATCCATTTCAGAGGTCTTTCAACTCGGTGATCAGGAAGGTAAAATTTCTTTCACTAAAAACGAGTTAAAAATTGACTTCATTGAGAGAGGGTATGAAGCCACAATGATGAAGAAAATAACCTTAGAAAAAGGTTATTTTCCTTCTGCAACCAGATTTTTATTTCATACCCTCCTACTATGTGTTTCAAATAAAACCACTTCTTTTAATGAAATCCCTTTAAAGATTCAAAATCTGTGATATGCTATTCTTCAAGGAGAAAATTTTAACTATTCTCGAGAAATTTTTAAAGATTTGGTTAATAATGTTGAAACAAAATCATTCTTACTGTTTCCAAGGTTTTTAAGTTACTATTTTTCAAAGAAATTCAGTAAGGATGATTTAACTATAATAAATCAGGGTGCTCCTACTCAAATAAACAGTTTAACTACTGAAACTTTTTCAAGGATGTTAGCACCCTGCAAAACACAAGCAGAGGTGCCTGAGCAGATTTTAGTAGTTACAACTGCTCCTCAGGTATCTGCTGCTGAGCCCACTGCTCAAGGTGATCAGAGCAGCAGCACAACTGCTTTGAAACCCACACCTACAATCACCAAAAAGCCAACAAAAAGAAAAACACAAAAACCCCCCAAAACCCTCAAAAAGGCATCTCTGGAGGATGAGATACCAGAGCTTCTGCCAGTGACAACACAAAAGTCACAAGAAACCACTGCTGCTTCTTCCTCACAGCAGTTGGTACAAATATCTCAACCTATAACCAAAACTCCTCCTGTTTCTTCACAAAAAGAACAGGTTGTACACATAGGGTCTCCACATCATGATGCTCTGGAAACACTCGTTTCTATCATCCACAGTCCAATGCCCGGGACACATCCTACTTCTACACCAACCATCACATCCACATTTCCCTCACCAATAAAACCACTGTTGGATGCAATTGATTTGAACCAGGCATTATCCAGTCCTTCTCAATCACCTATTAATGAGAATATACCTCAACAACTGACTGGGTCTGATGTATCAATCTTTGCTAACCCTCCAACACAACCTGAGGAGGTTACACCCCTTGAGTTACAAGTAACTCTTGGTGGTAATCCAAGTGAAGCAGCCACTACAACTGTTACACCCACTGGGTTACATTTGGACAGTGGTTACATTCATAAGACTTCCTTGGAGGCAATTCCTTTTATAGCACCTCTGTCAACCACCAGTGGATTTATTTATCCTACTGGCAACATCAAAAGGTTGTCAAGTGTTGAAGGAAGAAGACCCCAGTACCAAGAAAAAGGGGCATCAGTGGTTAATGTTTGGAGTATATTCCCTACATCTACCTCTGATAAAACCACTGCTTGTGGGAAATCAGATGATCCCATTAACTTGGGTGATGGTTTAAAGTACCAGAAATTGACGGATCGTATTGCAAAGCTTGATAACTCTGTTGCAGAACTCAAAGATATGCTACAACAGGTGTTACAAGTTCAGAAGGTACAAACAACTGCTATTCCATCTCAAGCACCTGCCCCACAAAGGACACCTGCTACAAATGAGCTCTGGAATCTATTTCAATCTTTTCTCCAACACCAAGCACAACTAGCAGATCAGCAACATGAAAAACATGTACAACAGCTGCGAAATGCAATGGAGTCAAGATTCAAGAACACTCAGGCTGACTTAAAGGCTCTCAAAACTCAGATCTTGCACACCACTGGCACTGCTCCTCCAAACATACGTTTCATTTATGACCTCCCAGAAGATAATGCCAAAAAGGGGGAGAAAATTAAGGAGTGGAAAAGGAAGGGTATAGAAGATGGTCTTTATCTTGAACCAGAAAATTCAAACATGACCAAAACGATCCCTTTGCCAGATGGTAGCAAGAAGATTGATGTGACAACAAATGCACTAGCAGAAGCAATTGCAAGTGTGAAGAGAGATAGAGAGGCCAAAAGGAAAGCCAGGGTGGACAGAATGGATCATCCAGAACAGGGTACTTCTGGGTCAAGGGATCATGAAAATCCTGTTGAGGAAAAGAAGAAGTCTACTAGAAAAGTGAGGCAACCCAAATCCATTCCTATCAGACGTTCAAAGTCTGCTCAAAAACCACCACACAAAACAGCTGATGCATCAGGAGTTACAAAAACTACTGCTTGCCAAACAGTTGTTCCATCAACACACACCACATCAACACACACAACATCCACTGCTTTACCATCATCACCATCAAAAACAACACCTGCTGACATACAGCAGAAGACCGCAGATGTTATAACATCTGTTGTAATGACAACAGTGGTTGAAACACCAGTTGTTTCAACAGCTGTTAGTCAATCACAATCCACTGCCTATACATCTACCACCACTGTTCCATCCAAAGCATCATCAGTCTCTCCTACAAAAAGGAGAAGACTAGTTCTCAAAGATGATGACAATTCACCATCACCAACATCTTCAAAATCTTTAGCTCTTGTCACAATACCAAAACCTGTTCCTCTCTCTTCAGTTCCAATGTACAAGCCCTTACCTCCTGCAGGTGTTCAATTTCCTCTTGAACTAGCAGCTGTTAGAGATGAAATAAAATCCTTCTACTATGAGGATGACCCTGCCAAAAGGAGGTTGCCGTCAATAAAAGGATATCCTTGGCCTAAAAATGTTGATGAATACTTGGAAATCAAAGCCAAGCAAGCAGAGGATATTTCAAAAAGAAACACACAAGGGAAGTCTGACAAAGAAATCTCAAGAAATTATCAATACTTGCTCACACAAGTCAGATCCCTAGAGCAATTTGCAAAAAATGTTAGTCAACAAATTTCTGAAAGAGCAGCTGAATCTCTGAAGAAAGACTACATTGAAAGCATCATGGCTCACAAAAGGTACAAAGGAGAGAGATATATGTACAAAGAGTGGACTGTTCCTGAGCTTGAAGATGAAGCTGCAAGAATTCAAGACATGATAAAAAGGAAGGTCACTCACACTCCTCCTAACTGGGCAAAATTTAGAAAGAATGTACCTGACAAACAAGAAGAGCTGAAGAGGATGAAAGAGGAATTGGTAGCAGCTGATTATGGTAACAAAAGACAAGTTGCTAGATGGAAAGAAGATATGGTCAGGGCTACTTACAAAAGGTTGGAACAATTAAGAAAGAAAGATCCCACAGTTCCTCAAAAGCCTGACTATCCTGAAGCAGTTGGTTCAAAAAGACTTTCAAAGCTGCAAATCAGGAGATCCACAGCTCCAGTTGGTGCTACCATCTACAAAAGAAGGCCACACAAACAACTGATTGCTGAAACCATCAAAGAGTTAATGGAAGGTGAAGACCTTGGAAAAGGGGGTATAAAGAAAATGATTATGGAAACTCTTGGTTTGGATCAAACTGCAAGTACTGCTCAGCCAGTCATGAATAGGCCAGCCTCTCCAAATACTTCTGCAAATAAACATCTCCCAAGAAACCCACCAGGCTCAAAAATACAAAAGTGGGAAACTGACAAACAGACCTGCGTATTGACTTTGCTCAGGTCTGGTGGAGGAGTGGAGAAAATATCAAGGGAACAAGCACTTGGCCTGAGTCTTGAAGATTTGCAGGATCTCCTTGATCTTCCACTCAGCAGGGATGATGAAGATACAGATGCCCTTGACTTTGAACTACAATTCAAAGGTCAGATAAGGGAGCTGTTGTTGAGGCAATAAAAATTTCCACAAATAATGAAGAGTTTTGGCATTATCTGTTCCAGGGGGAGACTGTTGGGATTGAACCCTATCAGAGGAACAGATAATGTAAAGCCAAAACTGGATCAAAGCAGTGGATCCAGAATAAGCAGACGTTTACAGTTGGTTCATGCAAATCTCTCCCCTTGAAAGTGGTTTCATATCTGCTGACCTCCTATCTGCTGATCATACTAAGTGCTGACCTACAACTGCTGCTTTATATCTACTGACCAAAGCCAAAGACTGATGGAAGACCAAAGCTCTGTTGACTCTATCTACTGCCTTGGGTCAAGTACTGCTGATCCGGACAAGCACTGCTGGGTTCACAACAGTGGAAGGATGCAGCAGCAGTTTAAGTGTCTTTTATGTAATGTAATGTAATAGCAGTAGTTTAGTACATCAGTGTTTATAGATCAGTAGTTAGAGTTTGTTAGGAGGTTAGATGTCACTTTCATGGTGACGTCAGCTAAGATGCTCAGTGGTTTGCAAGTGCCTATAAATAGTTCAGTACTTTGTACAGTTCTATTAGCTCTTTTGATCAATCGTCTTCTTTGCACGAACAAACTACTGAGCTCTGGCTGAGGGGGAGTTTGCATTCTTACATCAATCATTGTAATCGTTGTTGAAACAAATTCAATCATTCGGTTCTTTGTGAAAAGATGTTTGATAAAAGTATTACTCTCGTTTGATTGTATGCAAAGTTTGCTTTCATCTTATTTCCGCTGCACAACTCATTCATTTCCATCTTAATTACAAACGAAAATACAATCAAAAAGAAACTCAGATCCAACATTGCCCATCATATCTAGCATTATTCACATAACATTATTCAACAAGAAAACTACATGAACAAACACATAACTACCTCGTTACATATAGTTCTGTCACAACATTCGCCCCTATTCACACAAAAAAATCATATATATAACACAATTTTCAATAATGCAGATATGAAACAGATATGAAACAACTGCTTAAGTGTCATAATCACATAATAACATATCTGAATCGATGATTAAGAGTTGTATTGTCATATAGGACTACAAAACAAAATGTATGAACTTACATATTCACAGAACGGTGCAAACAACGAATCGTGATTCCGTTAGACGACATATGTTCTTCAAATTATCCTTATTTGTACAACAAACCTTGATGATTATGATCGTTTTGCCCTAATTTCGAATCGAAAACGAATGTGTGATCGATGATTATGTTCTTATTGCACTAATATCGAACATACGACAAATTTTGATGACGAATTGCTGATATTGTGGAGTGACGAACTTGATTTTTTACGTATCGCTATAATGAATCACAGATTGATGATGCTTGTGGGATTGTCGGACGTGATTACTTGATAAATTGTGATTTATTTTTTGTTTGAAGTCCAGTAGTATAGGATGCAGGGATAGGAGCGGCTAATTTACAAGTTGAATGTATTTACAAAATTGCCCCCTGTTCACATTGGTTCTCGCGGTTCTCGCAATCAGGGTGGTTCTCGCATGAACCCTATATATATATATATATAAAGCGGTAACGTTTTATAAATAAGCGGTAACGAAATCGGAAAAACGTCAAATTTTTCCAAAATTTACACTAATTTTACACTACCGTCGGAACGCCAAGCCATAGTGGACGCCACCCCTTATAATATACTAAATCCGCCCCTGTATATATATATATATAGGGAGAGGATCATGAGAAAACTAAATCTAAATGAGAAAACTAACTAAAAAAGCTAAAAAACATACCAAATTTTTTTTTTTACAATTTTTTATAAAAAAATCGTTAGTTTTTATGCTTGGAAAAAAATTTTCAAAAATAAAAAAATTTGTTGTACTGCACATGTGCAATATATGTGTACTACACATGTGCACTATATCCGTAATAGTGCACATGTGTAATACAACGAAAAAGTTTTTTCATTTTTTTTTTTAAAATTTTTTTCCATGCATAAAACCTACGATTTTTTTATAAAAATTTAAAATAAAATTGGTATGTTTTTTAGGCTTTTTTAGTTAGTTTTTTGGTTTTCTCATTTAAACTAGTTTTCTCATGATTCATCCCCTATATATATATATAGAGAGAGGAAAAGTGTATTATACAAAATAGCTTAGCGTACGCGATGTGAAATCGCATGTGATAATTTTGATGAAATCGCATGTTGGTTTTTTGTAACAATTTTGCATGTGATAATTTTGATGAAATCGCATGTTGGTTTTTTATAACAATTTCGCATGTGGTAATTTTGATGAAATCGCATGTTAAAAAACCAACATGAGGAATTGTTACAAAAAACCAACATGCGATTTCAATGTGGGATGAAGATCTGACGGCTGAGATGATCGCGTACGTAATGTAGGATAAGGGCCCTTGTACGTTAACCTAACTCTATATATATATAGGTACGGGATCAGGAGAAAATGCCCAAAAGTGTGAGAACGATGAGAACGCATCCTGCCCCAACACGTGGCACGGGATATGATCAGGGCGTGAGGGTTTTTTTTTTGTCTTTTCAATCTTCTTTTATATTCCCAATTTATGCTGCTGCATTTTTGGCGTCTAAGATTATTTTGGCGTTAGTTGTATTCATTAACTAATTGGCATTCAATTAATTGTTTTTGTGTCACATAGATAATTTTTTGGCGTTATAGCGTTTCTCTGGTCAATTTTTTTGGCATTTTGTGGCGTTGTATAATAATTCACTACGAGTCATTAATATTTCCATAAGACTACAATAAGACCAAATGTTTTTTATGGCGTTTAGTCAATTTTTTTGGCGTTTAATACATTAACAAGGTGCTTTGCCAGCACCTGTTTTCATACTACTAGCGTTTTGGTGTTTGTAGTTTTTGGCGTTTTATATAATAATGTATTTTATTTGTAGAGAATTAGATAACAAACAACAGATAATTTGATAACAAAACGATATAAAATGAAAAAGAAAAAAAATGGTAATCTAATTTCTAATCTGAATCTTCACTGTCATCAGCCTCTTCTTCTTGAATTTTGTTTTGTCATTTTGAACCTTTGAATACCTTAGCTAGATGCGAACTTTCCTACATAAACCCCGTCTTTTTTAGATGAAGCTTCTTAGTGGCATCCTGTTTTTTGGTGTGATATTCTTGTTTGGTGGCATGTTATTGAAGATCAGCTCTTCCTTGAATGTTATTTATAATAATGGAGTCCAAAATAGCATTTTACACTTGTGTTAATCCCTTCAGGCCATGCATATAGTCATCAAGAACAAAGCTCACATGATGACATGTCACTGTCATCCGTCTCTTTTTCTTGAATATTTGTCCATCTCATTCAGCAAAAGATTATAGAGATAACCCCCTCAGAGAAGAATACATTCAGTGAAAGTTTTACGTGAATGTTTTGCCATCTGTGGTTTTTTTTTTAACTAACTTTTTGGCATTTTAAAGTGAGTGGTATTTAGGGAACGTGGCGTTTGTTTTTCTAGGTGTGATCAATTCATTGTGTAGAGACCCCTCTCTTATAGGAGTTTTTTGGCGCGTAGTTTAGGCGGGATTTTTTATTATAATAAATGATAGTAATAAAGTAACCGTCTTTTCAGTTACTGTGTGTATTTACTGTTTTGTTCAGCTTTATCAGTTTCTAGGGTGATAGACGTCCTATATTCCAAGTTTGGCTTTTTTTTAAATGGCGTTATGCAGACCAAGATGACAAAATACAATAACAGAGAAAATATTAAGTAGGAAAATTTTTTTTTTATTATTTTTGGCGTTTTGTAAGCAATAACTTTTTGTAGTATTTTTTTTTTGGCGTTTTGTAAATAAATAGAGAAATATATTATTTAAATATCTTAAGAAAAAAAAAAGAAGATTACACAGAAGTAAAGTAACAAAAAAAATTAAAACTCTTAGTCAGAAGGTACTTTATCCGAGTAGTATCTATCACTTGCA
>JARYGA010024310.1:0-46825 GCA_030545235.1 Helianthus tuberosus | reverse complement strand
AAAAGCACGATTAAAGATAATGATGATAGAAATGGTAAAACATACAAAGAAATTGCCAATTGCAATGTGTTTTGAGATTAAAAGAAGAATTAATCAACCAACAACTGGATGAAATTGCTAAATTGAAACTTAAAGTTCAAGAAGTTGAAATTGAAAATGAGCGAATCCAGTTGAAGCTTAAGAGTTATAACTCCGCAAGCTTTGTTTTGCAACATATTATTCCCAAACCCATCGGGAAAGACAAAGCAGGCGAAGATGTGTACTCTGATGGAACCGGGGTGGGTTTTCATCAAGTTCCACCACCAGTTCTTGATAATTACTCGAAAAAACAATCTGGATTGGTTGAAATTGAGGAAGAAAATGAAGTGAAACTTCCTGATTCAATTGATGTGACATTTTCTTCATCATCATCTGATGATAGTGTTCAAACTGAGATAGTTAAAAGCACAGCTGAAAGTGTTTTGTTGTCTGATTCAGCTGAAGATGATGAATGTTTCTTGAACAAATACATTCCGAAACAAAAATCCAAAAACAACTTAGGTGATGAACCGGGTCTTGTGATGTACAAGATGACTGGATCTGATAAGTTGTATTCGGATTATGAGTTTCCCATTGAGAATGTTAATGTGAACAAGTTGACACATGTTTTCAAATTGGTTGAAGTTGAGATGTCAGAAGTGAACAGCTTGAGTCAAACAAAGAGACAAATGAATTTTGAGAAAGATAAAGCTTACTACAAAAAGCCTGTTGTTCCACCACGTTTTTATAACAACAATCGAAACAATTGGTCGGGTGGATATCAGGGTGGTAAGAGTTATCAGAAAAGGAGTTTTCAAAACAAAAGGTTTATTGAAAAGAAGGTGTTTGTGAACAGTTCAAGTTCACTTTCTGATGAGGAAAATGAAATCTTTTTTAAATCAAATGAAGAATTTTTTGAAAAGAGGGCCTCACAACCTCAGTCTGAAGGCACAATTCGGGTAGTTGATACTCGTACGTGTTTTAGATGCAACAAAGTTGGTCACATTGCAAGAAATTGCACCAACTCCAAGCCTAAGACTGAAGTTGTTGAGAATCGACAGAAGAAGGTTGATTCAAAAGGCAAACCTCCAATGGCTGTTGAGAAAGTTTTGAAAAATGAGAAAACAAAAGTAAAAATTGAACCTGTTAAGAACTTGGTAACCAAAAATGACAAATTTTATAAACGGGTTGCATCATCTCAACAAACATGGAAGCCAAAAGTTGTTGATAAACCAAAGGTTTCAGAGTCGGAAAAACAATCGTCTTCTACCACACCGGTAAAGATGAATGTTCCTTTGGATTATTATGAACAATTTGAGAAACAATCTTCTACTCCACCAGAGAAGAAGAATGTTCAAAAAAAAAATCAACCAACTGGTCAACTTAAGATTGATGAGTTTTTCTTATATAAAAAGGTTGAGGTTGGATCTGAGGATAGTTTGAAAATGAATGATAAAAATTTTCCGCCACTTTACACTGCTAAAACTCACATTAAAGTCAAGTTACCCGAGTCAAAAGAGGCTTGGGAAGCATCAAAATCTCATTAAAGATTTTGGACTTGCCGGAGCTTCCTAGTTGGTAATTGTGAAGCAGGAATCGGCATTTTTATTGAATTGTTTGTGATATGTGCAGGAACTTCCAAGAGCTATTTCTAGATGGATCATGGATAGTGGAGCATCTCGACATATGACAGGAAAGACTGCATTGTTGTATGACGTTAGAAATATCAATGGTGGTTATGTGGGATTTGCTGGACATGGAGGTGGTAGAATTATTGGTGAAGGAACGTTATCCAATGGGATTGTTACGTTTGAAAGAGTTAACTACATTACTGAGCTGGAGAATAATCTGTTAAGTATCTCGCAGATTTGTGACAATATGTATACCACTCACTTCACAGACAAAGAATGTTTGATCTTGAAACCAGGATTTGTTATCCCTGAAGAATGGATTATCATGCGGGCACCTAGAGTGAATGATTTATATGTGTTGGACATGAGTGTAGCGACTACAACAACAGGCCAGGCACATTGTTTTGTTTCCAGAGCAACAGAGAAAGAATCGAAGTTGTGGCACCGGAAGATGGGGCATATACATCTTAGAAAAATGAATTACTTGGTGCACAATGATTTAGTTCTTGGAGTTAATATCAAGGGTTTTAATCTGGAAGGGGAGTGCATTAGCTGCATCAAAGGCAAGCAGAAGAAAAAGTCACACTCTAAAAAGCAAGTCAATTCAGTTTCCAGACCGTTAGAGAGACTACATATGGATTTGTTTGGTCCAGTAAACGTCAAAAGTATTACAGGGGATCTCTACTGTCTTGTGGTTACTGATGATTATTCCAGATTTTCATGGGTATCATTCTTGAAGACGAAAGATGAAACGTTTGACAGTTTGATGGCGTTGTTCAGAAAGATTGAAAACTTGTACCAAAGGCGTATCAGAAGAATCAGAAGTGATAATGGTACTGAGTTCAAGAACAACAAGATGGAAGAATTTTGTGATGAAAGAGGTATATTGCATGAGTTTAGTGCTCCGTACACCCCGCAGCAGAATGGAGTTGCAGAACGTAAAAACAGGACGCTAATCGAAACGGCCAGAACAATGCTTGCTGATTCAAAGCTACCGATAAATTTTTGGGCAGAAGCAGTTTCCGCCGCATGCTATACGCTCAACCGGGTTCTTACTGTCAATAAATTCAACAAAACATGCTTTGAGTTGATCAATAACCGCAAACCGAATCTGAAGTATCTTGAACCGTTCGGGTCACCTTGTACTGTTCTAGAGCCTTTTGGAAAGTTTGGTCCGAAGAGTATTGAAGGAATATTCATTGGTTATGCAAGTCCGTTACGACGAGTCTTCGTTCCAAGTTTGAAGCGGATTATTGAAGCTCCTAATGTTGAATGTCAAGGTTATATAATGCCTCCGCAGAATCCTGGAGATTCATGGCGTTATCATTATGACAAGTTGTGGGATTCGTTTGACATGATGGAAGAACAAGAAGAAGAAGAAGATTTCTTTGATGAGTTGGATATTTTGAGGGAGTATAAGTCATCTCTGGAAAGGTTCCCAGCTGAGTATTCAAGACGACCTCAACAAGCTTTCAATGATGATGAAGCAGGTCCAAGTAATGCTGGTGAACATGATGAAGTTGCTCAAGATAATCAGACGGCACAGAATGATAATCAAGAATCTGAGATCATGCCAGTATTTGATCGTGGTGATTCAGATTCTGAGGGGGAGAAAATTCAGATTTAAAGTCAAACAAATCCAGTCAGTGAACAAGGTGCAAATCAGAATGTTACTAATCTGGAAGGTGAGGTAGATGTTCCAGGTGAAGTAATGCCATGAACTCTTTCATATCATCCAGAGGAGTTGATTATTGGAGAACTGCAGACAGAAGTTCGCAGGTTGTTTTATCTCGCAGGTTGAACCAAGAACTTACAAAGAGGCACTTACTGAAGATTCTTGGGTCAATGCAATGCAGGAGGAATTGAGTCAATTCGAGAAATTAGGAGTGTGGAAGTTAGTGGATTTACCTGATGGACAGAGGAAGATTAACACCAAGTGGCTGTTCAAGTGTAAGAGAGACGATAGAGGAGTTGTGGTTCGTAACAAAGCTCGACTCGTTGTCCAGGGTTTCTGTTAGCAGGAGGGTATAGATTTCACTGAAGTGTATGCTCCAGTTGCTCGATTAGAAGCGATCAGAATCTTCCTAGCATTTGCATCTAGGAAAAACTTCAAAGTATATCAGTTATATGTAAAATCGGCTTTTCTCTACGGGAAGGTGAAAGAGGAGGTTTATGTCGGTCAGCCACCGGGCTTTACCGATCCACACCACAAAGACAAGGTCTACTTGCTAGACAAAGCACTGTATGGTTTACACCAGGCCCCGAGAGCTTGGTACGAGACATTGTCTCAACACCTGCTAGCCAACAGCTTTATTCGTGGAAAAGTGGATGCCACTCTCTTCACCAAAGAGGTCGACGGACATCTTCTGATTGTTCAGATTTATGTGGATGATATTATATTTGGGTCAACAAATGAGGATTTATGCAAAGATTTTGAACGAGTTATGAAGCAGAAATTCGAAATGTCATCGATGGGTGAGATGAAATTCTTTTTGGGATTGCAGGTCGAACAACTACCCAAAGGAATTTTCATACATCAAACGAAGTACGTTCATGATATCTTGGAGAAATTCGGGATGTCAGGTTCTACTCCAGCAGCCACCCCATTAGCAACGAATCATGGGATAAACCCTGATCTCACCGGAGAGAAAGTAGATGAAACGATGTATCGTTCCATGATTGGTTCGCTGATGTATTTGACAGCTTCAAGACCCGATATCATGTACCCAACCTGCCTCGCAGCAAGATTTCAATCTAACCAGAGAGTTTCGCATATGGTGATTGTGAAAAGGATATTACGCTACCTGAAAGGAACTCCATCATTGGGGTTGTGGTATCCAAGAGAAGGCGATTTTACACTCGAAGGTTATTCCGATTCCGATTTCGGATGCTGCAAAGTTAATGCTAAATCAACAACAGCAGGGTGCCAGTTCTTTGGATCACGATTGATCACTTGGCAATGCAAAAAGCAAACCTCTGTGGCTTTATCCACATGTGAAGCGGAGTATGTTTCTGCTAGTAGTTGCTGCTCTCAGATCTTGTGGATCCAGCAACAGATGCGCGACTACGGTTTGCAATTTCTAAACACCCCTATCTTTGTTGATAATGAGGCAGCGATTAACATTACTAAAAATCCAGTACATCACGCTAAAACCAAACATATTGAGATTCATCATCACTTCATTAGAGATTGTTTTGAGAAGAAGTTGATACGAATTGAGAAAATCCACACTGATGATCAAAAAGCTGATTTACATACCAAAGCTTTTGATAAAGCACGTTTTCAATATTTACTAAAATTGAATGGTATGAAGCTTTTATCGGTGTTGGGGAGATCATTGGCATTGATGAAGGAGACATTGTAGATGATGTTGAGAAGCAATCTGCAATGGTTTGTCGATTTTTTACTTGTTTTGTTATTTAGGGGGAGTATAGGGTAAATATTTCAGAAAATACAAAAACAATAAAAAATGACAAAAATACAAAAACATGAGATATTTTCAAAATCCAAAAACAATAGAAAACCAGAAAAAGAGCTTGTGTAAAAAGGGAAAACGATAGTACATCGGCTTGACAGTCACGGTATGCTAAAGAATTGGAATGTTTAAATGCATTAAACAGTCTCGCTGATGATATGCCGATAGGTTTTTACACATTTAGTAGGTTTGTTCGGGATATAAACCTAAATCTTACTTGCTTATTTCGTGGGGAACACTACTTGGATATATAGGTAACCCCTGAAATCTCGTTTGAAATTCCTTTTTCTGATATACTAGGTTTTTATACTCAGTGATATCTGGGGTATTATTCCAGGACTTCTGCTGAATGGAAGTTCTGACCTAGTCCTTGAATAATACTTTCTGCAAATTCTTGAAACACAGCATCACCCTCAGCATATATGATAAGACAATAAAATTGCTTAGCAATGCTGTTGTAAAAAAAATCCTCTAAAGGGGACACACCCACAAGTTGAGTCATGATCTCTCTGCTGAACGATGATTCTGACCTGAGCTCTCATGATTCTTCATAATTTATTAACCCCTACAGATATCATTTGTGTTATAATTGCCTGTAAGACTGAATATCGGGATCTGGATACGGGAGTATATTCAAGAGGTGGGACACACGTATAAGTTTAAGTCTTTAAAACACTAAATTCGTATCCTGGACAGATTGAAATTTGTGTGAGAATTTAAAATGGATCAGTATATCGACAATCTACGCGAATTGTTTAATTCCGAGTATGTAATTGAAGCTTAACGGTACTTGTGATTTGTCGAATAGCTGATATGATTCCCTAACACGCTCATCAAAAATATGTTTGTAAATAGTTTACTTTTATTGCATTTTAGTTCTGTATTTCATTTCTAGTATAGAAACTTTGTTAAATTCCAAAAAGATTTTACATTTCTACTTTATTTTTGACAAACCAAAGTGGAGAGTTGATCTTCGGATTCAAAAGATTGAAAGCAGATGCAGGAGATTTCTGGACTGGATGATGAGTTTTGAGCTAATCTTGATAAGTTTGAGAAGTTGAAAAGCTAAAGCAAGTTCATTAACTTGAAACTTGTAAATTTTCAGAAACAAATAGAATCAAATGTCAGTGTGTATTGTCTCAGATCAACCAAGGTCATTAAGTTGGACTTGGTAGATAAATTGAGTAATCAGGGTCATTAGTTTGAACCTGAATACTTATGTGGATTTCTAACACTGGAGATTAAATGGTAAGTTTGGATTGAATCTATTATTATCATATATCTTATATTTGGGTAGAGTTTATTTCGCTCCAATAGGTTTAAGAAGTTAATTTCGCTCCTAATGTTTATAGGTGATTCCGCTCCTAGATATCTTGGTGATTCCGCTCGTAATGATCATGTCATTAGGAGCGAAATCAGGCCATCTATAAATAGGGATCGGTCTTTGTCATTTGACAACTTTGGAGCGGAATTAGATCTCGTGTACGGTGATGAAACTCTGTCAAAATCAAGTTAGAAACACATCTAAACATTGGAAATTGATAATAGAGAGAAGTTAAAAGAATCCGAAAGCTGTTGTGACTTTGTATACGTTGATTCCGCCTTCGTATTCAGAGATGAACTACTTTACTGACATTTAGGGTCACGCAAACGGTCCAACAAAATAGGACATCACACTCACTACTCTCGAGCTCTCATACCTTCTCTCACAACTCTCACTTTCTGAAAAACATTATAACACTTAGTAGCGATCTGGTCAATATCATGCACTGTATCCTGACATTTGAAGTAATAAGAAGAACAAGGCAGCTGCGATTGTCAGCTCCCGAGGTTTTGTGCCGGTGATCTAGATTGATCAAGGGCTTTCCTCGTACATCTCGTGTCACCCTTTACTTTTTGCTCATTGTTTGATTATAGATATAGCTCGATATCCTGAGCTATATCCTGAAAACTGTTTTTGCAAACAACTAAATCAGCATATTTTCGATACACATTCTTAGCACACTACCTCACTTAACTAATTTGATCACTAAATTGCTTAGGTAATTTTTGACCAAAACTGTCATTAAGCTAATGAAACCTTAACTATAGAAGCTAAGAACACTTACAAGAGTCCTTAGCACGAAATTTGAACTTGAGAAAGCTTCCTTTCACAGCAGGAGGCTTCAGAGAGTGAGTTTGAGTGAAAATTTTTGAAGTGTGCAAATGAAGAACACAAGACAAGGCCCTTATATAGGAAAATTGATGCTCTTGGATCTTTGCAACTGTCCCTATGATGTTACCAGATGTTCACAAGTGTCCCTAGGGCAGTAAAAACCAGTGGCACAGTCCCTGGTATCAAAAACAAGCATGCAATGGTGGTGGAACAGGCTGCAACATGCAGCTGTGCATTTTTTGTCGCTGGTGACTCTCTCGCGGCCCGCGTAGACCTTAGAGGGAGTCTACGCGGCCCGCGTAAACCTGTAAATCCGGTAAAAACTTTGCAAGTTTTGCATTTTCAGTCCTGGTCCATTTTAAGTTTAAATAACTTTCTTTTATTGCACTATTGACCCCCATAGTTAACTTTTAAGAGTCTTGGGTCACAAATTAACTCCGTTAAGCTCCCGGTTAGTTGTGAGATCACCCGAAAAGTCTTGTTTTCATCGAAACTCAATGAGATTACTATCCGGTATTCGCGAGAGCAAAAAAAATATATATAATTATTACAATGCTTTTGGGATCGTTAAAAGGTCACTCAGAGGTAACATTTAACATGTTGACACATTTAACCCCTATGCTTTGTAAAATTTTCAATTTAAGCACAAACGGCTTCCTATGTCCATCAATTTATTTATTCATGAATACGAACATCTTATGAGGTCATTCAGAGGCACGAGTTTGGCATGTTGACACATTTGATCCTTTTACTTACATATTTACATTGTTTGACAATTTAAGTCCTTCGGAATCAATTCATTACATGTTTAAAGTCCATGACACGTGTCTTAATTATATTGCACATGATTTTTTCGAGGTGTTACAGTTTAGGAACCTCATAAATCAAAACATTTTATAAAATAAACTAGTAAAATTTATCAACAATGTTATAGAATGTTTATGAATCTCATAAATCAAAATATTTTACAAAATAAACTAGTAAAATTTATCAATAGAGTTAAACAAACAAAAAGGTATCATATAAATTGAAGGATATACATATAAAATAACAATAAGTAATGGAAAAAGGTGTCTTTTATTTGTAGCTTTAAAGCCTTGCTATTTGTTATTGTGGTTGTTTTTATAGATTGTGGTGTTTTAAAAAAAATCACATATAGAGATGATAAAATCTAATATCTGATAAAATTCTCCATATATAGATATATATGAAGAGGTTTATTTGAGAAGAAAAAGAACAAATGGTATAATTGTAAACATTAAATGGTTTTTCTCTCATCTTATCATTATCTTTGACTAATTAATTAGTCATAAATACTATTATCCTTCACACTAAAATTTTTGCCTACATACATCAAAATTTATCCTACACGCTTTGAAATTTATCCTACACATATTGAAAATTATCCTACACAGCTCGTAATTCATCATACACGCCTCGTAATTTATCCTACACTTTAAATTACTTTTTTTCTTCTTTGAAAATATATATTTTTTTTGAAAATAAGTTACAAATTCAATGTATTTAGCTATTAAAAAGAAAGACTATCAATTAATGATCTATCTAAGTTTACCAATATACCCTTACACTAATATTAAATACAAAATTAAATGAAGTAAAATGAACGATTCTTATTGGTTGAAATTTCTTTTTTTATTCTTGTAAAAATTTCTTCGCATTGGAACCCTCCACTATATATATTAAACACATCATTTTTTTGAGATTGCATAATTAGTGTAGAATAAAGTATAGTTTTAGTCTCTGGGTTTACACCCAATTGCAGGTTTAGCCCTCATTTGAAAAAATTCAACAGTCTAGTCCATGTGGTTGTCAATTTGAATCAGTCCAGTCCCTGGGAAAAACGTCTGTTAGTTTAACGTTGGCACTTATGTTAAATGAACTTAATGTCCCTTAGGGACTGAAAGTGTAAGTCGAAATGTGTGGTCTTCTTTTATAAACGTCATGCATTTTTGTACTTTCCTTAATTAGAATGATTTAATCATATTTCTATTTTTGGAAACTTGTATTCGTATTATGTTTATATTCCCTTTCAACTTTGTAATCCGAGGCTTTGATCGTAATGGAATTCATACTTTATACATACTTGTTATACATGCAATCAATCGTTTAAATACATAATTACTTGTAAACCGACACTTGTTATATGTGCAAATGCTCAAACATACATTCGTGATACTCGAATTATTCTTACTTGCGCTTTCTATACTTAAAAACATGTGAATTATGAAACTTATTGCATAAAATGATAACATAAGAGAAGTTCAGGGGCTAAAGTGTGAAAAATCAAAGTTGCTGGCCAAAGGGGGCGCCGCTTCACGCGAACCCCAACCCCCTTTACTGTCGCGTGACGCCAAGGGCTGCAATCCGCAGCGAGTTGCTTCCAACTCTTGGGTTGGTCACCTTCTACCTTTCTCCTTCCCCAATCACCATTCAACCTCCTTTAACACTAAACCCTACCTCCTCTTTATATAAACAAGCCTCCATCTCCCCATTTTCACTTTCCAAACTCCTCTACACTCTCAAAACACTCTCACATTACTGAAATTACAATTTCTTGGCAGATTACAAGCAAGTTCTAAAGTGAGTTCAAACTCACTTTTCTTCATCTTTTCTCCATCTTTCTTCCACTACAAAGCTTGGAACACCTCTAGGAGTGTTTTCACAAGTTTACCATGGTAAACTAAGGTGGAACATCACCATTTTGAGGTCCAAACTTTCTGTTTTGGAAAATTATAGGGAAAACTTTTATGAAACTTAACTTTTCTTCATGAATCTTATGCCTAACATGTTCCTAAACCCACCCATGGTTGTGAGACTTGTTTAAGGTTGATTCTTATAAGTTTAGAGGTGTAAACACCCTCAGAACCTTTTGTTTTGATAGGGTTTAGACAACCCACAAGTGATGAAACCATCCAAGTTTACCATAGTTCATATGGCAAGACTTGTGTTTTGGTAAAGGTGTGAACCTTGGAAGCCTTAGCTATCCTAAACTTGTTCCACCACCTCACTTGATGTTTTTATTCATATTCACTAACTAGTTTCCTAGTCTTAACGTAAGTTAACCCCACCTCGCCTCCAACATTTGCCATGTTGGGTATGACACGCTCGGGTTGTTCTTATTTGGCTACTTAGTATGTTAGTAGATTAGTTGTACTTTATTTTCATTCATGACCAACCAGGTTTACCAACTAAGTTGGTAAACTTTGTGCTTTGGTGAATCATACAATGA
Source organism: Helianthus tuberosus (assembly GCA_030545235.1). NCBI lineage: Eukaryota > Viridiplantae > Streptophyta > Magnoliopsida > Asterales > Asteraceae > Helianthus > Helianthus tuberosus. The sequence goes on along the minus strand of JARYGA010024310.1, from coordinate 36,295 downwards.
GGTTCAATGGATGTTTATCATCCTACCTCCATGCTTGACTTCTATGACATTCATGATGGACTTATTATAAGATATATTATATAATATATAAATATATACATAACCGAATTCTTGATGTTAACCGGATTATGGTTACACGTCATGAATATAGGTTATATTATCTATGTCTTAAATCTCTCGTTACGATTCTAATAGGCAAGTTTCGACCCATGAAATCACATGAAAATAACAGTGTCAAAAACGAGTGTTTAAGACTAGACAATTATTTTTCGTATACATACTTTTATATACTTAGAAATTCGAATCCGAACTCCGAATACTCACACACCTTCGTTTCCCCATGTAGGGTAACTTCGGTGTTCCAAACTCAAACTCTCGGTTGCTAGGAACGCTTTGCAAAACCGTGAGTATACCTGACTCCCTTTTTACTTTTTATACTTTTAGGTGCAATACATTTATGCTATTAAACACACGCATACTTTATGCTTAAATAAAACAAACAATCCAACATACATGCTTAAAACGTTATGCTTGAACTCTTTTATGTTAGACTATTCTTATGCTTTATACTTGTCATTAACTTCGTACAAGCCTCCCTTAACATGTATAGCGCTATAGGATTAACGCACTTCCCGTATTCTTGAGGTTATGTTAAGTAAACAAAATGGTCTATTCATTGCTGATTAGATTACGCTAGCGAGAATCTTTAGGTTGACATGTATAGTTGCATGCTAGTATTATATGTTAGTTTTTAGTTAACAATTATGCCATGTGGATTCGTTTAAACTTTTATACTTATGCTAGTAATCAAACTTGTATACTTGCAAATACTTTTGTGTTGAACTATACTTTAATACGTGTTGCAGGAATTTGATGATGATGATGATGACGAACAGAATTTAGTAGAATGAACTAGAAACCCATTTTTAATTTAGAGCTTATGTTATAATTTGTTTCTTTGCTTATGTTGTTGAACTTTGTTTCCAAACAATGTATTTGATTTTAGATGTTAAATGAAATACTATTTATTAAATACTTGTCGCAAAATAGTGTTATGAAGTCTCTTGCAATCTCGTTTTGGTTTCTCTCTGATGTTTCTGCCATCGGTTGGGGTGTGACACCCACTTATAAAGATTTCTCTACTCATCTATAACAATAGTAAAATGAAGATCAACTGTGACGTCTGTAACAAACAATGAAGATCAATTGTGCACCGCTTACACTTTTCGCCGGAAAACACCCTCGTCCCCCCCCCCCCCCCCCCAAAGATTCCCTGCTCTGTGACATCTGTCAGGTAATAAAATCAACATCTAATACCACCCTTTATTAGTTTATTCTAATTCTAATCATTTATTTTGTTTAAAAAATTAAATTTGATTCAATTTTTATAGGATCAGAAAACTCTATTGTTTTGTCAACAAGACAGAGTAATACTCTGTAAAGATTGTGATGTTGCAATTCATAAAGTCAACGAGCATACAATCAATCACTACCGGTTTCTTCTCACCAGCGTTAAGCTTTCTCCGGTGGTCGTCAATTTGAAAAGGTGTCGTTCCCGGCCAAAACTCTAAGTCTCTAGATCAAGAACCGGTTATTGTTAAGAAGCCCGTTGCTGTCTCTGCTCCACACGTAAGTCAAACACCACAAATTACAACATATGCAGCTCTGAAGTCAAACGGTTCGGGTCATGGATATACAACAGCAAGTAGCATATCGAACTACTTGATTGAGACGCTACCCCGGTTGGCACGTTGAGGATTTTCTTGATTTTCCTCCTAGCTATGGCTTCCTGGAGAAAAAAATATGCACATATCGTTTTTTTTTGTTTTTATGTTATTTAATAAATTATATATATATTAATCAAAACATTATAAAATTATAACTATATTTAGTAGAAGATAACTTTTTCTTATTTATTACTTTTATCTCTTCAAGGATCAACGAAAGTCATCAAAACTTTTGAAGCTAAGAAGAGGTCCTTCTTCTAGGGTGAGAAAAAAATTTGTTGGATCGGGTGGAATAGGATTACTTCACCTAAGGAAGCGGGTGGGTTGGGGCACACTTCACTTAGAGATGCAAACATTGCCCGTTTAACCAAGTCGTGGTGGAGGTTCAAAAATGAAACAAATGCACTTTGGACGAAGGTGTCTTTATCCATCATTTAAACCGATCATGGCTCGTCCTGTCATGCTTAAATGGTCTAGTCGGAACGTGGAACACCATAGCAAGGCTGGAAAACTATCCAACGAGTTCAAATATTTCTCTGGCAATTTTGATGAAGGGAGACGTCAGGGCCGTTCTAACGTTTCTGGAGGCCCTAAGCAAACTACAAAGGCGATGCCTCTTCGAATTAGTATAAAGAAAACATCGAAAGTTTCAATGGCAAACACAATATCAAAATTCAAAGATTCAAGGTATCATTTAAGATTTTAGGGCAAAAAGTGATTTCTCCCCAATAATTTCTCCTAAGTTCACCTCCAATTTTATATAGATATTATTATAAAAAAAATTGCCGTTAACCATTGCGACACCAAATTCCACCTAATTTCACCTCAAATTTCTCCCCAGTCAGCGACATCATTCAGCGAAATTAGCATATGCGACGTTACAATAAGCTAAAATGACGATGTCGGCATAAATTAATTGCGAATTACATATTGCTTGAAGTTGGAATTGTGCCTCCTTTATTTTAAATTCCGTTTTTCAATTGAGCATCGTAATAAATATAGTTTTTGTTTTGTTCATTTGGGCCTAATACGGTAATACACATATACGATATAAATATTTTTAAAAAAAATTTGAGGCCCTATTTTCTGGAGGCCCTAGGCCGTTGCCTATATTTGAAAGCCTCTAGGTCCGGCCTTGGGAGACGTCAGAAATAGGGAATCAATCAGATTCTTGATAGATGCTTGGATGTTCCATCAACCTTTAAAAGATGTTTTCCCAACATCTTTGCCCTTGAATCCACCAAAGTTTGCTTAGTTAGTGATTGTTTTGTTACTCATAATAATGGCATAACTCGCCAATGGAGATGGAGATGGAAAATCAACACCCTAAAGTTTGGTGAAGTTAATGAAACTTCAAGATTGTACTGACTTGCTCTATCAAATTTTTGTCTCGGATACAAGAGAAAGGTGGTGCTAATCCAAAGATCCCTCGGGCCAGTTCTTATTTCATCTATAAAGCTTTTTTTATTCAATTTAGTGGCGGTGAATGTCCGTTAATTATATCATGGCATGGAACAACTGTATCCCTAAGAAAGTTAACATTTTCTAATGCAGGATTAAGATGAGTTAACTCATACCTATGGATGACCTTGCAAAAAGAAACATTCAAGTAGGATCTACGACATGTGGTTTATGCGGGGAGATGGACGAATCGACAAATCACATCCTCACTTCGTTTTTTATTGTTCATGGGTGTGGTAGAGTTTTAGCACTCGGTGCGGCATTGCTCCTATTTTCGCTTTTTCGGTTCCACACTTTCTTGAAATCCACAAAATTGTTCCTCTTAACCGAGCGAGAAAGAAAGCCCTTCATGGGATCATTATGGTGACATGGTGCATTTGGAAGGTAAGGAATAATAACGTTTTTTTTTCCAATTTGGCTTCGGAAGTGGCAAAGACCGTTAAAGACATCAAATGTCTCGGACTTCTTTGGATTATAAACCGTTCGTCTTTTAAGTCTCTTGCTTGGTTTGATTAGTGTAATTTCAGTTTCTAATGTGTTAGTTCTTATCCTTACCTCTAGCGTCTTGCTATCGGTTTTTATAGTGAAGTTTGCCCTTAGGAAAAAAAAAAGAATTTCCTAAAATTTAGTATAATAAAATATGTTAAGCCGGATTTTGTGTAATTTAACAAGAACGTTTCTTATCATTACAACATATTTTGATGTTTCTTTCTCCTGTCTATATTTTATATATTTCTAAGTAATTTACTTTTACAATACTTATATAATATATTAACTTGGGTAAATTACATTTTTCGTCCTTTATGTTTGTATTGGATTGCAATGTATACTCTTTAACTTTAATAATTACAGTCATAATCCTTTATTTGGAAAACTCATTACGCCTTTCGTCCTTTAGCACTAACCAGGTTAAAGTTTTCAGTTAAGTCTATTAACTTAAGGGCAGTTTAATCTTTTTACTTAATTATTTATAGTATTTAATAACTTATAATAAAATGTGTTGTTAAGTTGTTCGTTTTGGAGCTGAGGGTCTCTCTGTAAGCAGTCTCTCTATCCCTAGGGATAGAGGTAAGGTCTGTCTACATCTCATCCTCCCCAGACCCTATTAGTAGCTTTGCTATTTATGGGATTTACTGGGTATGGTTTGTTGTTGTTGTAATAACTTTTAATATAAAGAAATATAAATATACCCTCTCTCTCCCATCCCCCTCTCTCTCTAAAAGCTTACAATCTGATTAAAAATCCATTACAAATTCACATCAGATCAATTTGTCCATTAATTGATCACAATCACAACAATTTTTTCACTAAACCTTCCTCTTTGTATTACAAAGTAATGATGTTATATTCATCATCTGGAGATCCAAATAACATGCACTTTGCTTAGTTTTTATACCTTTGCATACGAGACTAGTGAGCTCACCAATCACTGAATCTAAACTATGTGTCGATCAACTTTCTTGGCGATTAATTTAACTTCTCGAGCATGTATCCCCCAACCAGATCTGAGATCTGGAGCATACATATGTCTAACCATCGCATCGACATCTTCTCCACCACAATATCGTTGAAAACAGTGTCCTGTTAATTGGCCACAACTGCGAACCTCCATTAAGATCCGTCAATAGACTCCAAGATCTGGCCACAACCGTGAACCTCCATCGAGATCGTCTCTGATCTGAGGGTTTTGTCATCAGTGGGTTACTTTGAATGGGTTTCTTGTTACAAAGTTGTAACAATAAGAAAGATGTGGTGGTTGTACTAGGATGGTGATTGTGGCTGGATTAGGACAGTGGTGGTGGATTGTTAGAGGTGATGAAGATGAAATAGGGCTTTTTATCTCTTTCTCTTTTACTATATATACTAGGCTATCACCCGGGAACATCCCGGGTTAGGAAAATTTAGTTTTCAATAATAAAAGGTACATAAACAACATGTTGAAACTCATTAGTATCTTCTTTCCCTTCCCATAATAATTTATTTGTTCCATTTTATCAATATCCTAACTTTGTCTGCATGTGTATTCATAGTTTCCGTGTAAAGCTTAATACCTTTTAATTCTTAATGAGATCTCCGTTAAAAAGTGTTTCGTAAACTGATACAAAATGTTATATTGTTTGTTTTTAAATTAAATTATATTATTCTTTTAGTTGAATTTTCAACTAATAAAATTCATAAACGTGTTTTAGGAAATTATATGTATTTTTTTTTTCTTTTATTAAGACTCATGGATTAATGTTAAACTTAGTACTCTGATCATTGTGATGAAATCCTTACACGACAAATGATAAGTTGATTAAATTGAAAGGAAAAAAAAGTATTGGTTAAAAAGGATAGATTTATTCATATATATATATACAAAAACATATAAAGATCAAACAACCACGTCAAACAAACTGAAATATTCAAAAAAAGCATTGGTTAAAACGTAAAAAACATAAAAACTGCTTTAAATTCATAGAGATAGGAGCTAAGTCTCTTTCTTGCTAACTTTCTCCGAATCCTTGACATTACTTGGAGTTGAAGAGTTGTAGACGTCAACCAGTTTACGCTTGTTGATTTTATTGATATCACCCGGGAACTTCCCGGGCTAGGAAAATTTAATTTACAATAAACAAAAGTACATAAATAACATTTACGAATGACATTAATAAAGAAATTATAATCGTCTTTTATGAAATCATATGTATTTGGTTTTAGTTTTTCTTTTATTAAGATTCATCGATTGATGTTAAACAGAGTACTTTTTTGTTATCACCCGGGATTGCTTCCCGGGGTCGAGAAACTTACTTATATTAAAAACTATTTATAATTAATATATGCTTACCCATTTCATTAACCATATTTTCCTTGTAGCCACATTATAGTATATGTTTGCCCATTTCATTTACCATACTTTCCTTGTAGCCACAGATACAAGACTAAATGTCATAAAATATAAAAAATAACTAATATAATATGATATTACTTGTTATCAAAAGAAACTGCTATAAGATAAGAACGGTATTATGTAAGTTCCAAAAGAAGGATCAACCAATAAGTATAAAAATATGTACTTGTTATATTATAAATCTCTACTGGTTGGGTAAATAAAAAAAATTAATACATGGCAAGTAGCCAACTATGTTGTCAAAAAAAAAAACAAAAAACCAAAAAAAATCTAAATCTAATTGACCAAGAATACAAGACTAAGTCCAACTAAATTCACCGAACACACATCTCGCTTAATATATACACCAGACACGCAACCTTTTTACGACAAAATACTTGTATACATGTGATGATTCTAACTTCTGGTTCTCATGCGAACCTCACATTAGCACGACCTCACATTGTGTAATAACAGTTAAATACATTAATACAACAAATTGTGTGAGATAACAGCTTGAACACGTGTTCTCGGATCTAGCTTTCAAGTTTTTGTGGTGATCACCTATGACAAAACTAATACCAAAGATATAATTGAGGCATTCGCTGTTGTCACACCCTCGAAATGCCACCTAGGGAGTGTCCCTGTTAGGCGTGTGACCACTAGCAATGAGCCACTAATTACATTGAATCATAAGTTTGAAATAACGTTCCATCAATTAATAATGATAAAACTCCAATTATAAGTTATTCAAAAACCACAAGTTCAGCGGAAGCATTAATGTATCTTAGAGTAAATACTATTCAAACATAATAAGTAGATGTTTATTAAATGAGTCCATCAGTATGACCATGACCACCAGAGCTCCCTAGCCAGCAAGCTCCTGTTTCCATCACCTAACGACCTGCGAGCACGTAACAAGTGTATCAGACAAAGCTGGCGAGTTCACAGTTTAAGAAAACGTTTGTTACCAGTTGAATGTAAAACAGTTCAATAACCAATGCAAGTAATATTGTTAATATCTGAATTTCGAACAAGACGGCTCCTGAAATACATGACTACCCTTCCCACGTACTCATATCTAGTACTGGGCCCCGACTGGGTCATTAGTTCACCTCCGTCCTATCTAGGAGCGGTGTGAGGGTGCCAAACCTAAGTAGCGCTACCAACTAATACCCGTTACCCTCCAGGTAACAATATAAGGGACTTACAAGAATGATAGGTGAGAATATTAACCAATATACCCGTTTTTACCCAAAAGACTTATCCCTCCACGGGATACCCACTGACTGTCCCCAACCACCGGGACGTATGCTCGAATGTAGTGAACTCACCTTAGTTTTGCTTGGTATGACCAGTAACCCACACACACCAAATCAGTCAAAGCCTATAATGTTCATGCATACGAAGTCAGTTTACGTTCACGTTGTTTGCATACAAGTTGTAATCATAGTGTGCATTTAAGCAGTGATCTCCAAATAATAGCACATAGGCGTTGTACAAACTCAATGAAACTTACAGTCCACATGCAAACAGTGATGACTTCTCATGCAATTTGTCAATGACCGACGTGCTAAATGAAATCACACAAAAGTCTGACACTTAATGTCATGAATTGACATAACAAGAGAACAAATCGTGTGACAATAATTGCATTTAGATGCTCCTTACAATCATGGCCGGCTATGATTTTCGATTACTATCTTATTGAACCGGTGTGCTTAGTGGGCTGACAATTGTATCGGGCCGATACCCTATGTGTTGACAAATGAACCCAACTAATTTGCATGGTAGCCTGTTAGCTCATTGCACTTTAAAGTCACATGCACAAAGGGACCAGTGGCCGACAATCACAGGTTAAAGTTTCAATTCATGCAACTAGTAATGGTCAAGGTTATTGATAATGGTTAATATATATTTAATGGTCATCATCGGTGGTTCAATGAGGCTCTAACATTCAATTGGTCAATGAGTTTCAATCATAATCCCACTAATATAATTGACTAACATGAGTCCTAATAAGTCAATCAATTGCTAGCAACATATATGGCCATCACATGCTTACTGACAATCTGATCAACCGAATTAACTATTGAATACATCTCATGCATAAATCATTTAGGTTATCCAGTATTCACATGGCCACCAAGATCATCGATCAATCAGTGAGCATGCCAGAATAAAAACATCAGATTGTTAACACACATAATCCACTCCATCGGCTTAACTCTTAAGATACCAAGACCCTAATTTACGTAACATGCAATTATAGTTTCTAATACCCAATAGATCACAGACAAGACATCACAACCATCAACAATGTACGGTGTGAAGGTGCTTACCGGGAATTAGATGCTCACAAGGGTGCAACAAAACTTCGAGAGAGATTAAGGGTTGCCGGCGGTTGCTAGAGGGTAACTAGGGTTTGCAACTGCTCAAGTAATCATATGCACTCTACGTAACATATTATTATACGGATAGGAGGTTTGGGCCGGTCATAATAGGAAATCAAATGACATGTTGGGCCGATGAAGGTTTGCTTAGCAAACAGTGGTGTGGGCCGATTGTGCAACACAATGATTTGGGCCGATACTATACAACATTACGGATCAGTATTTGGACCTAGTCCAACAGTTTATTAGTTGGCGTTACATGTTATGTTTGGGTCGAGTTACATGTGATGTTTCTTAATCAAACAAACAATATACACAATGAACAACTACCAATTATGTTAGCACGTATAACAGGGTTACGGGTCGGATGGATAGACAAAACAAGAACAAGAAAATCGTAAAACCGAAGACACTGACCTTGAAACCTCGGGTTGTCACATCATCCCCAACTTGAAAGAAATTTCGTCCCGAAATTTGACAAGTAAGCACGAGAAGTGGGGTGATAATCAGGATTGTTGCGGATGTTGCTCAGGTGTCACATCATCCCCAAGTTGAAGAGGAATTTCGCCCCGAAATTCACCAGCTTTACTAGTCTCCGCTTTGTCTTCGGGAAAAAGATGTGGATAATTGAGCTTCATTTGATCCTCTCGCTCCCATGTGAACTCCGGTCCACGTCTTGAGTTCCAACGAACTTTGACAGATGGAATACGACTGTGCTTACGTACTTTAACCTCTCGATCCATAATCTCAACGGGCTCTTCGACAAACTGTAGCTTGTCGTCGATCTTCAGCTCTTGGAAGGGTACCACTAGTGGGTCCTCAGCAAAACACCTCTTTAGTTGCGAAACGTGGAAGACATCGTGAACATTACCCAACTCAGCAGGTAATTCTAGCTTGTAGGCCACTTTACCGATGCGTTCAAGAACTCTAAACGGTCCAACGTAGCGTGGATTAAGCTTGCCACGCTTTCCGAAGCGTACAACACCTTTCCACGGTGAAACCTTCAACATGACACGGTCATTCACCTCGAACTCTACCTCCTTGCTACGTTTGTCAGCATAGGCTTTTTGACGGTCACGAGCTGCTGCCATACGTTCCCTGATCTTCACAATCATCGCTGAAGTCTCTAATACCAGTTCAGGACCTGAAATCTGGCTGCCACCCACTTCAGCCCAACAGCGAGGTGAACGACACTTTCTCCCGTATAATGCCTCAAACGGAGCTGCCTTGATGCTAGTGTGGTAACTATTGTTGTAGGAGAATTCTACTAATGGCAAATGTCTCTCCTAACCCTTCCCAAAATCAATAACACATGCCCTCAACATGTCTTCAAGCGTCTGAATAGTGCGCTCACTCTGACCGTCGGTCTGTGGGTGATACGCAGTACTCATATCGAGACGCGAGGCAAACGACCTGTGCATAGCCTGCCACAACTCCGAAGTGAAACGCGGATCTCGATCCGAAATGATAGAAGTTGGCACCCCGTGCCTAGAAACCACCTCCTTAAGGTATATCGCTGCAAGTTGAGAGTGCTTATCTGTTTCCTTAATTGGTAAAGAGTGCGCTGACTTCGTAAGACGATCGACAATTACCCATATCGTGTCGTTCCCCGCCTGTGTTCTCGGTAATCCTGTAACAAAATCCCTGGAGATCTGCTCCCACTTCCACATCGGTATCTCTGGTTGCTGGAGTAGTCCCGAGGGTTTCTGATACTCTGCCTTGACCCTGGCACAAGTCAAGCACTTGCTTACATACGTGGCTATGATAGCTTTCATATTCGGCCACCAATACAAGACTTTGAGATCCTGATACATCTTATCAGATCCCGGGTGAACAGAATACCTTGACTTGTGTGCTTCATCCATTACCAGTTCTCGGAGGTCGCCAAACAGAGGAACCCATAATCTCTCCATAAAATAGTAAATTCCATCAGATTTTTGTTCGAACTTCTTTTTCATACCACGCAAACCCTCCGCTTCAATGTTTTCATCCTTTAAAGCCTCGCCCTGTGCTGAACGAATCCGTGTGGGTAGATCAGAGTGAACAGTAAGCTGTAGAGCACGAACACGCTTCGGCTTCGGTTCCTTGCGGCTAAGAGCATCTGCTACAACGTTAGCTTTACCCGGGTGATACTTGATGGCACACTCGTAATCATTGAACAACTCTACCCAACGACGCTGACGCATATTCAATTCTTTCTGGTCGAAGATATGCTGAAGGCTCTTGTGATCGGTATAGATGGTGCATTTCGTACCGTACAGATAATGCCTCCAAATCTTCAGTGCAAAGACCACTGCTCCTAACTCCAAGTCGTGTGTCGTGTAGTTCTTCTCGTGTACTTTCAACTGTCGAGAGGCATAAGCTATCACCTTGCTGCGCTGCATCAGCACGCAACCAAGACCCTGAATCGATGCATCACAATGTACCTCAAAATCCTCAGTACCCTCTGGTAGAGATAGAATCGGCGCGCTACACAATTTCTGTTTCAACAGTTGGAAGGCATCCTCCTGTTTTGCTCCCCACGAATAAACTACTTTCTTCTGTGTCAAGGATGTGAGAGGTTGAGCAATCTTCGAGAAATCCCGAATAAAGCGACGATAATACCCTGCTAGACCGAGAAATTGTCGCACCTCCGAAGGATTTTTCGGTGCCGCCCAATTTCTAATGGCGTCGATCTTGGCAGGATCCACGTGTATGCCCATCTCATTAACAATATGCCCCAGAAAATGTACCTCCCGTATCCAGAAATCACACTTAGAAAATTTCGCGTACAACTGCTCCCTCCTCAGGAGCTCTAAGATAAGGCGTAGATGCCGCTCATGATCCTCCTTGTTCTTGGAATAAATTAGAATGTCGTCGATAAAAACGATAACGAAGTCGTCAAGGTATGGCTTGCACACACGGTTCATGAGATCCATGAAGACCGCTGGTGCGTTGGTCAACCCGAATGGCATAACCAAGAACTCATAGTGACCGTATCGCGTCCGAAACGCTGTTTTGGAAACATCTTCCTCTCTAACTCGCACCTGATGATATCCCGACCTTAAGTCGATCTTAGAGTAAAAACTTGACCCTTGCAGCTGGTCAAACAGGTCGTCAATACGTGGCAAAGGGTAACGGTTCTTGACTGTCACCTTATTAAGCTCGCGGTAATCTATACACATGCGGAAAGATCCGTCCTTCTTTTTCACAAATAGAACTGGGGCTCCCCAAGGTGAAGAGCTAGGTCGGATAAAACCCCTATCCAACAGCTCCTGAAGTTGGTTTGACAATTCCTGCAACTCCCCTGGTGCAAGACGGTAAGGAGCACGAGCAATCGGGGCTGCTCCTGGGACGAGATCGATCTGAAATTCCACCTGTCGATGTGGAGGTAAACCAGGGAGTTCCTCAGGAAATACGTCAGGAAACTCACAAACAACTGGAAGATCATCAGACTGCGAATCGGTAACAAGGGCTAAAATGGCAGGATAGCCCTTACGTAGGTACTTCTGAGCCTTCATTGATGAAACGATGCTAACTGGGGTCCCACTGCGATGACCCTGAACCGATAGATATTCTCCACTAGAGAGAGGAACACGCACGATTTTCTCTTTACAGATAATTTCCGCCTGATACTTGGACAACCAGTCCATGCCGATAACTACGTCGAAACTTCCAAGAGTAATGGGAAGTAGGTCAATGTCGAATACTTGACCCAGAAGATCGAGTTTACACCCAACCAGAACATGTGAAGCTTCGATTGTTTTACTATTTGCTATCTCCACTATGTGTTTTGTTACAAGAGGTGTAGGACTTAACCCTAACTGACGACTGAACCCCAAAGACACGTAACTCCAATCGGCACCAGAGTCAAATAAAATAGAAGCGAATACACCGTTCACTGAAAACGTACCTGTAACCACGTTGACGTCGTTCCGTGCTTCCCCAGCTCCTAAGACAAACCCGTGCCCACGCGCAACATTACCCCCATTGTTTCCAGTATTGTTATTCCCGTTGTTACCCCCTGTGTTCTGCTTCAGCTGAGGGAAGTCTCGCTTGAAGTGCCCCTTAGCCCCACACTGGTAACACCCTTTTTGAGTACCCTGGTTCTGCTGAGCCTGTTGTCTACCCAACTGCTGTGATGGCTGCTGCTGAGCTGGAAGTGTAGCCCTACAATCCCTAGCCACGTGCCCTGATCGGTTACACCGATGAGAAACCCGTGCACACTGCCCCCTGTGATGATTGTTACACTTGTTGCACAAAGGTAGCTTCCCTGCATAAGATCCCTGCTCTGAATTATTACCCTGATTTTGGACGACGACTGGCTGAAACTGCGATTGCTGCCAGTATCCGCTTTCTTCTGAGGCTGTGCAGAGTTGGACCCCTTGTCCAAATCGTTCCACTTACGCTTGCTATCAGTAGCAGGAGCAGTGGAAGTAGTAGTGGTTGTAGTAGTACTAGAAATACGTGGTGGTAGTGAATTACTTTCCACCTCCTGATCAACAATCTTGTGAGTCAAACGGACAATCTCAGTTATGTTGTTGAGGTTTGCTGCCGTAACCAAACCCTTCACTCGTGGAGGTAATCCCTTGATGAACAACTCAATTCTTCGAGACATAGGTCGGGACAAATTCGGACACAAGTCAGCCAACTCATACGACCGCTTCACGTATGCTTCAACCTCAGATCCCACCAATTTCAGATTATAATACTCGTTCTCTAGCTTCTGTATCTCATCACGAGGACAGTATTCTTCCCTCATCAACTCCTTAAAGGCTTCCCACGTAGTGGCGTTCGCCGCCTCGATGCCCAACAGCTGAACCTGGGCATTCCACCATGTCAGGGCACCATCCTCAAGTGTGCCCGTAGCATACTTCACTCTGTCCCCAACAGGGCAGTTACAAATCGCGAATACGGACTCCGCCTTTTCAAACCAGCGCAGTTGTCCTACAGCCCCTTCAGTCCCGCTGAAGGTCTGTGGCTTACAATCCATGAAAGTTTTAAACGTGAAAACAGGTGGGTGAGGCGGATTTTGTGGCGCCGGCTGACCAGCCTGATAAGCTGCCAAGGCTGCAGCCACCTGGGCGTTGATTAAATTCGCTAACTCAGCTTGTGTCATATTGATTTGGCCACGTCCACCACCGCGGCCTCCACCACGTCCACTACGACGGCCTCCACCACGTCCGTTCATGATTCTATAAGTATGGGAAAAAGGAACGAATTAACAGACAAGTTCAAGTAGATGTCAAGTATTGCTATGGTATTCACAGTTTTCGAGGTTCTAATACAGGATTGACTAACAATGCGGAATTCCTTTTTCACACTCGTCGAGATTTACTGGGACTCACATGCACCCCACGTTATTATTATGTGTGCACCCATAATAATAACCCAATTTGCATGTTTATCTCAGTTCCTCCCAACTCGTGTTAAAAGGTTTCCCCAAATTCAAGCAGCACGACCAATGACATCACAACATAGAGCATGTAAGTTCAAGAAGAGTCCTACTCTTAAAACACGTAGCATAGACCGATAGCATAGAAATTCGTATTGTAATGTCAAGTGTGCGTTTGAGTGTGATACTAATCATGATTAAGTACTAAATATGCTATGCAATAGTAAACAAGAGACGAACCTTGCTGCCTGGAGCTAAGTGTCATGGTCGATGTCGAATCAGTTCAGTTATAGTCTGGTTTGTAAAACATTTTAAAACCAAGTTCACTATAACCAGTGGCTCTGATACCAAACTGTCACACCCTCGAAATGCCACCTAGGGAGTGTCCCTGTTAGGCGTGTGACCACTAGCAATAGGCCACTAATTACATTGAATCATAAGTTTGAAATAACGTTCCATCAATTAATAATGATAAAACTCCAATCATAAGTTACTCAAAAACCACAAGTTCAGCGGAAGCATTAATGTATCTTAGAGTAAATACTATTCAAATATAATAAGTAGATGTTTATTAAATGAGTCCATCAGTATGACCATGACCACCATAGCTCCCTAGCCAGCAAGCTCCTGTTTCCATCACCTAACGACCTGCGAGCACGTAACAAGTGTATCAGACAAAGCTGGCGAGTTCACAGTTTAAGAAAACGTTTGTTACCAGTTGAATGTAAAACAGTTCAATAACCAATGCAAGTAATATTGTTAATATCTCAATTCCGAACAAGGCGGCTCCTGAAATACATGACTGCCCTTCCCACGTACTCCTATCTAGTACTGGGCCCCGACTGGGTCATTAGTTCACCTCCGTCCTATCTAGGAGCGGTGTAAGGGTGCCAAACCTAAGTAGCGCTACCAACTAATACCCGTTACCCTCCAGGTAACAATATAAGGGACTTACAAGAATGATAGGTGAGAATATTAACCAATATACCCGTTTTTACCCAAAAGACTTATCCCTCCACGGGATACCCACTGACTGTCCCCAACCACCGGGACGCATGCTCGAATGTAGTGAACTCACCTTAGTTTTGCTCGGTATGACCAGTAACCCACACACACCAAATCAGTCAAAGCCTATAATGTTCATGCATACGAAGTCAGTTTACGTTCACGTTGTTTGCATACAAGTTGTAATCATAGTGTGCATTTAAGCAGTGATCTCCAAATAATAGCACATAGGCATTGTACAAACTCAATGAAACTTACAGTCCACATGCAAACAGTAATGACTTCTCATGCAATTTGTCAATGACCGACGTGCTAAATGAAATCACACAAAAGTCTGACACTTAATGTCATGAATTGACATAACAAGAGAACAAATCGTGTGACAATAATTGCATTTAGATGCTCCTTACAATCATGGCCGGCTATGATTTTCGATTACTATCTTATTGAACCGGTGTGCTTAGTGGGCTGACAATTGTATCGGGCCGATACCCTATGTGTTGACAAATGAACCCAACTAATTTGCATGGTAGCATGTTAGCTCATTGCACTTTAAAGTCACATGCACAAAGGGACCAGTGGCCGACAATCACAGGTTAAAGTTTCAATTCATGCAACTAGTAATGGTCAAGGTTATTGATAATGGTTAATATATATTTAATGGTCATCATCGGTGGTTCAATGAGGCTCTAACATTCAATTGGTCAATGAGTTTCAATCATAATCCCACTAATATAATTGACTAACATGAGTCCTAATAAGTCAATCAATTGCTAGCAACATATATGGCCATCACATGCTTACTGACAATCTGATCAACCGAATTAACTATTGAATACATCTCATGCATAAATCATTTAGGTTATCCAGTATTCACATGGCCACCAAGATCATCGATCAATCAGTGAGCATGCCAGAATAAAAACATCAGATTGTTAACACACATAATCCACTCCATCGGCTTAACTCTTAAGATACCAAGACCCTAATTTACGTAACATGCAATTATAGTTTCTAATACCCAATAAATCACAGACAAGACATCACAACCATCAACAATGTACGGTGTGAAGGTGCTTACTGGGAATTAGATGCTCACAAGGGTGCAACAAAACTTCGAGAGAGAGTAGGGGTTGCCGGCGGTTGCTAGAGGGTAACTAGGGTTTGCAACTGCTCAAGTAATCATATGCACTCTACGTAACATATTATTATACGGATAGGAGGTTTGGGCCGGTCATAATAGGAAATCAAATGACATGTTGGGCCGATGAAGGTTTGCTTAGCAAACAGTGGTGTGGGCCGATTGTGCAACACAATGATTTGGGCCGATACTATACAACATTACAGATCAGTATTTGGACCTAGTCCAACAGTTTATTAGTTGGCGTTACATGTTATGTTTGGGTCGAGTTACATGTGATGTTTCTTAATCAAACAAACAATATACACAGTGAACAACTACCAATTATGTTAGCACGTATAACAGGGTTACGGTTCGGATGGATAGACAAAACAAGAACGAGAAAATCGTAAAACCGAAGACACTGACCTTGAAACCTCGGGTTGTCACAGCTGTCACACCCCGACCACGTAAAACAACAAACCGTGGCAGAAACATCGGGGAGTGTTGTAACAGAAGTATTGTTTCAAACCATGGATACCAAGAGTTTCATTTTATTGAATATTAAACATTGTCTTAAAGTTAAACAAGCAAGTCAAACATAGTTTATCATAGTTATTAAATCACTAAGGCCTCGTCCAGTCCTAAGTGAGCGTGCATCCTATTCGCAATTCAACACTAAGCAACTTCACCTGAAACATATGTAAAAACAAAGTCAGCAAAGAAATGTTGGCGAGTACATAGTTTTTGTGTGAGTATCAGATTCATGGCTCGTTTGTATGTTGAAACAACCTGTACAACTTCGTTAATTGATATTTGAAACCTTGTTTTGTAAAATGTTTGTATTGTAAATGGATAACCAAGTCAAAATAGATTGGTCATAATTTATAAACCTCGATGCCATGAATCTTAACCCAAAACGTTTGTTTATGTAAACCAAATCATAAATCGTTCTTGTAGTAAAACTCGTATGGTTTATATAGTTTCGTAAACATCGTTGTGTAATATTGTTTAACTCGTTCTCGTTATAGAACATCGTTCATTCGTTTAAATCGTTCAAATCGTTCCAAATCGTTCAATTCATTCGCTCGTTCAAATCGTTCTTGTTTTAATTGTGAAAACTACTTTTGGTCGTCTCGCTAATAACATTCAAACCTTTGTGACTCGTTCATCGTTCCACTCGTTCTCGTATTAACAAACCACCAATGGGTAAGTTAACAATCATCAGATTCAGTCGTTACCCACCTAACCCACACAAAACCATGGGTCCGGTCTGATAACGGGATTTGTCAGATCCTATGGTACCATAACCTAATACTGGTCGGTTTGGCCGAAATTAATGAATGTCATTCGTTATGTAATTACAACCAACAAGCTCGTTCACATTATCAAAATCATTATTAGTTTAGTATAAACCATCTCAATCGTTTTGAAACCATTGTTAGAATATCGAAATCGTTTTGATACATATGAATCAACCCAAAATAATCGAAAACAGTAAAAAGAGGGGATCTATGTACTCACCTTCGGGTGCGTTTTTAATTGTTAACACAATCCCTCAAATTGTTTATCCGCCCTAAATTAAATAAGAATGATTTTAATAATAAAAAACCCACACTTTGACATTGCAAAATACTACTTATGTCATTTCTGTTTTAATATATGAAACTGGACTGTTTTCGGACATTTAAATAAAATAGTTAACTCATTCCAAAAATTCCCAAATTTTTACAGAATGTCTTAAACGATCCAAATATTATTGTGTAAAAGTATCGGGGTCCAGTTCGTTACCAATATTATATAAAAATTCATTTTCCGGATTGAGATCAGATTTATCTTTTTCTGACTGCAGTCCACGGAATAATTTATTTAAAATTCATCGAGAGTCCGATTTATGAAATTCTAGTGAGAGAATTACAAATACATCGGTGGTCATCTACAGTACAAATTTCATGATCTAACTCTACACCGAATTCAAGTTATGACGGAAAACAGGACGCATATTTTCAGCAGAAAAATGCAGCTCTAGCTGCTGTTACGAAAAGACACTTTAAAAATAGTAAACGGAGTCCAAAAATTATGATTCCAGTGCCATTAGAACCGTATTTCATAATAACATGTTACAGACTCAATAAAATCGGTTTTTTGTTAAGTTATGATCTGGTTACAGCCAGATCAGCATGTTTTTTTGTAGTATAAGTGCCATTAAAAAGTACACTTACGACTACCATTCATTCTAATAATGATTTATCTCGTAACAAAAGTTATTTACAGCAGATTATCACTTATATATTTCAGATTTATCATGCATTGTCATATTTCATCATCATTTTAACACTACTTTATCATATGCTAGATGATGTTCAAGACTTGTTTATGTTCATTAGAGTTCTTAACCTTTCATCATTCTTTCAACTATTAACCACCAAAAATATGAACAAGATGAATATCTAAGGTACTTACTACTAGCACAAGGCTAGGGGAGTTTCAAAGCGTAAAAGTGGTGGATAAAAGAAAACGAGAGCGGTCCTTCAACTTCCGAACGCACCAAGCTTCGTTGTTTGCTCTCTAACACCTTTGGATGTATGGAAAATGGCTAGAAAGTGGCTTGATGGTGGTGTTATGGTGGTTAGTGATGGCTGCCAAAATCAAGGGAAGAAGGAAGGAGGAGAGCAAGTTTGGTGATGTTGTGTGATGAAAGATAATGCTTAACCCTTGTGCCTACTTATAAACCTCCTAATCCTTATTAACCCATGTATAATGTGTTCCATTCATTGTGTAATATGTCTTGTAGTAGGAGACAATATCTTATATTATATGGAAATAAAATCTATTAAATAGGCCATGTGTTGGCCATAGACTAGGTTTAACTAAACTAGTTAGTTACTAGTTAAATTTTAAGTATGGAGTTATGATCTAGTTACTAGATATTTTCATGATATGTTATGGTGTTCGGGGACCATAACTAGCTTAGAAAAAATAAAAACAACATGTTTGACAATATTTTATGTTCCGGGTAAAGTCCGGTTGTTCGGTTGGGTATTGTTCCGTTAAAGTGTCTTTTATAATACTTTTTGTAACACAAATTATTCCCGGCACTTAGGAAAGTATACAGGACCATTCTGCCATGTTTTTGCATTTTACTAACATAATAAAATGCTGAACTTTTAATAATAAATGCAGGATTCTGCATTTATAGTTTGTTTTAGGCACTTCTCGGCACTGTAACTATCACCTAGTGACGCAGTTTTGTCGTAAATAGCTCTTTAGTTCAAATAACATGTTTTCGCCATACCGAATCCTTCGAAACTTATTTCTAAGTTATGTAAAGGATATTTAGGGTATGTTTAGCTTACGTCACAGTTCCGGAGTGTACGTCGCGTTAAACTGACTGCGTTTATGCACCAGTTTGCGTATAACCTTCCAGAAAGTGATTTAAAGCTTGAAATCGGAGTCGAATCAAATTGTAAAATTAATAAACACAATTGCACATATAATAACACCAAAACACATATAATAACAACAAAGCACAATGTTTTATTGATAACTGACATTGTTTTACATAATACGATGATTACAGAACACAGTTGTCACAGTCTCCCATACTTTAGGAAATTTCGTCCCGAAATTTTATTTAGAGGATTCTTGTGAAAACAAATGTGGATATTTCGCCTTCATCTGCTCCTTACGTTCCCAAGTAAACTCGGGGCCACATTTGGATTCCCAGCGAACTTTGACCAAATGAATCCGTTTGTTCTTCAACTGTTTGTATGTACGTTCCACTATCTCCACAGGTTTCTCGACAAAGTGCATCGTTTCGTCGATTTGAATCTCGTCGAGAGGAATCTCGTCGAGAGGAATGTGAAGATCAGCATCAGCTAAACACTTTCGCAAATTGGACACGTGAAAAGTCGGATGAACATTTCCAAGCTCTGGAGGTAGCTCTAGTCGATAGGCAACTTTTCCAATTCTTTCAACAATCTTAAATGGTCCAACATATCGTGGTGCAAGTTTTCCTTTCTTTCCAAATCTCACCACTCCCTTCCAAGGTGAAACCTTGAGTAGGACACGGTCTCCGATTTGAAATTCCATGGGCTTGCGTCCCAAATCTGCATAACTCTTTTGACGGCTTCTAGCGTCACAAGATTATCGCGGATTTTCTTGATTTTGTCTGTTGCTTCCAGAATGATCTCAGGTCCAGTAAGCTGAGCTTCACCGGTATCATTCCAACAGACAGGTGAACGACATTTTCGACCGTAGAGAGCTTCGAATGGTGCCATCTTAGTGCTAGCATGATAACTATTATTGTATGAGAACTCGATCAATGGCAAGTGAGAATCCCATTTACCACCAAAGTCTATCACGCATGCTCTAAGCATATCCTCCAAAGTTTGAATCGTCCTCTCAGATTGACCATCTGTTTGGGGATGATAAGCAGTGCTTAGATTCAGTTGGGTTCCCAAAGCAGATTGCATGGTCTTCCAAAAATGAGATGAAAATCGAGCATCACGATCGGAAATGATATCTAGAGGAACACCATGTCGTGATACAATCTCGTCTACATAGATCTTGGCAAGCTTCTCAGCAGAGAAATCCTCACGGATTGGTAAGAAGTGAGCAGATTTTGTCAAACGATCAACTACAACCCAGATGTCATCGTGACCTTTAGACGTACGTGGTAACTTGGTGATGAGATCCATTGCAATGTTCTCCCATTTCCAAACCGGTATCTCTGGTTGTACAAGCAAACCAGAAGGTCGTTGATGTTCGGCCTTGACTTTGAGACAAGTTAGGCATTTCGATACATACAAGTCAACATCCTTCTTCATACCAGGCCACCAATACTGAGTACGAAGATCCTTGTACATTTTATCAGCACCAGGATGGATAGAATATCGAGACTTGTGAGATTCGTCCATTACTAAGGTGCGAAGATCGTCCTGATTTGGAAACCACAAACGATTCTCAAAATAGAGCAAACCATCATCTTTCCTTTCGAGTTTAAGCTCAAGTTGAAGTGGTAGCTCATATTTCAATAAGTCTTTGATCACACAAGATCGTTGTGTTTGAAGAACACGAGATTGAATATCAGATAGAGTTCGAACAGAATGAAGCTTGACTCGTTCCTTTCGACTAAGCGCATCGGCCACGACATTCGCCTTACCAGGATGGTAGCGGATCTCGCAATCATAATAGTTCAAGAGTTCAACCCAACGCCATTGTCTCATGTTCAGTGACGTGATTGTCGTGGTCACGCAAATTTAATCCCAATAACAACTATAGATAGCGGTAATAGGGTATCGAACTCAGGGAGTATGTGGAAAGTGTGTTGATTTTATAGCTTTGCAATTAACTACAATTAACCTAAGTTGCAGAAAATAAAGATCAATAATTTGGATTGTTGTTTTAGAAAACTAAATTAAAAACTAATTGCAAATCAAATGTTGGTTATAAAACAGATTAGGAGAAAGCGATCATCCTAAGCTTCCGGTTTGCTTTTGACAATTGTGTTAAATTCACTAGAAAGAATCACATAGACATGATTCATGTATGATTGTTTGTTGTGATAAAAGGGAACTAAGTACTCGGATTATGAAAACGCGAGGTTGTTACCCGATAACCAATTGATTAATATCCAACCCTAATCCCTCCCGTGATATCTCGATTGTTAACAACACCAAGAACGTACGATTTAGGATATGATTATAACATCAATCAACAATTTACAAACAAACATTCACACACCATAATAAACAAATGCATTGCAAGTCTATTATTCTAGAAATACGAATTCAAACACAAAAGTCATAGACAAACCTTCAATTCAGGATGATCACCAAAAGTTTAGCCGGACATAGCTTGGTGAATCATCATAACAACAAGTTTAGTGTTCATATGAATCGAAAACATAAACCAAATGTTAGAAAACTGTTTGCAACCAAGTACCAACAGCCAAAATCGCCCCCAGGATCACCAATAACCGACCAATCCTGAGAATACCTGAAAAGGCACCATAAAACTGCATAAATGATGGCAGTTACGATTTGTCCGTCGCCTCCACCGTAAATTACGGTATCACCGTAATTTACGGTGGTCTTCAATGTGTTACGGTGCTTGGAGACTGAGTTACGATGAGCATTAAGTGCATTTCAGGTCCACCGTAAATTACGGTGGGACCGTAATTTACGGTGACAACCTGAAATTTGTGCTTTGTTCCATCTTTTGCTCCACGCTCGACCCGTTCAACTCCAAACCGTCCAAAGTTGCGTTTAATCCACTTTAAGCTCCCGAACCGCACCTGAAACATAAGCAACCGTAGTTATCTAATTCAAGATAATTACGCGATTAAGTGAAGGATTAATTTATCTTTTAACATGATTAAAGGTTGTCCTATGGACCACCCGTCACATCCCCACACTTAACCGTTGCTTGTCCCAAGCAACTCATCAAATCAATTTAAACAAGTGATCAATGTAAACCAAGCAAAAACAAGCAATCCTTTTACTAACCCCTTTTTAACACCCAACCAATGCACCCCTCTCTAAATCTCTCCTCTCGGCTACAAGTGAAAACTAGCAAAGATAAGCTAGACACACAATAGGCAAACAGGTGGTTGCACAACTATAGGCTTGTACCTAAATCGATCATTCTCCTAAAATGTGTCAAACATAAATGCAAATCAAAGGGACTTTCAAGGTTGTAACGTGGCTAGGTGTATAGGTAGGAAATGGAATATATATGAAGTAGCGAAAACTTGACCCGGTCTTTTTATTACACAATAAAGCAAACTAGCATTACCAATCTAAACTACTATGTACAAGATAACTCAACATCATTTCTTTTTTTCATTTTTCATTGCTTTTTCTTTTTTTTTTTTTTCATTTCTAATAAATTTTTTTTTTCAAACATAATACTTCAACATAACATCAAATAACATTACATACTACTAAACAATCACTAATCACTATAAAACCGGGTCAAGTTGGGTAAATTTTTAGGTAAGTAGCTAGGGGTAACAAATGATAGGCTTTTAGGCACAAAATTGGGCAACTAAATGTCCAAACCCCCGCCCCTCTCACTACCATGCTCATATATATAACTTATGAGGTCCAACCCCCAAATCCCACACTCGCTCACACCAACAACGAGGCTACCTAAATGCCCTTATCCTTTTCGCATTCATGTCTAACTAAGGACTCAAATCGCATTCAAGCACAAGTTCTAATGCACCCCCACCCGTAGCCACTCTCATCAAAGATAAGCATTATTTATATACACATGTGGCTACAACTCTCACCAAGAATGAAAAAGGTATCAAGGGTTGCCGGTGCACCAAATTGGGGTTAATCTAGGGTGTTCAAATTTTCACATCGTTTCGCTTGGCTTCAAAATTTTTCAAAATCGTCAAAAATTCCCCCCATCCCCACACTTGGGATACATTGACCCCAATGTATGGTTTTAGGAGGCTTTGATCACTAAAATTCATTCAACATCAACAAAAGCTTTAAATCTCAAACCCCAAATTTCTTTTTTTTTTTTTTTTGGATTTTTCTTTTATAATTTTTTTTTAACACATAACACCACCAACAAGCACCAACCCAACAAAACAACACAATCATAACACCACACAACCTCCCAACCATAAACATATCAAACTAACAAATATGCACAAAATATACAAAGAGAGAACACAACCTGACTAATAATAGCGCGGTCCCGGAGGTCCAAACATGGAAGACATCATGTCGTTCCATTCACCGAACGCAAATGAGCCGCTACTACTTCCACCTTGTGGTTGTTGTGCTCCTTCTTGTTGCCTTGGGTAAATCCATTGCGAGTGGTGGATCGGCGGAGTTGGATACGAAACACTACCATCATACGGTGGTAGAGACGCATAATCCACATGTTGTGGATCCACAACCACCGGCCGCCCTGCATGCCAATCCGCGTGCAATCTCCTTTCTTGATCATCATGATATCGATTGTTCATTTCAACTTCACGGGAATACGCATGTGTGCGATTCCATGCTTCTTGACGATCAAGAGTTTGTTTCAAGGACCGCTCTATACTTGCACTATTCCTCGTGTTTTGGTCATACAACGTCCTCTCCGACCCCGACCACGTATCAAACACGGATGCCGGTGGGCGTTGATTCTCAATCACTTCTAGCATTGTGCCTTCATAAGCCCATCCCGGCACATAAGATTGCTGCGTATAATCATAGAACATGCCACCATATCCTCTACCATAAGCTCCTTGCCCTACATTTTCGCCACCATGCGGCTCGTCCGCATAGTCCTCATCTCCACTCGGAACTACTTCTTCATCACTTTCTGGCTCGTCCGGCTCACCCGGTAACAAATCTCGTGCACCCAACTTTAGTGCTCTCCACCTTTGCCCTTCTGATTTTAGCTTATGATAACGCTCCGACTGAGTATACGTCCAAACATTCCCCAACTTATCTAAAGTGAAAGGCTGATGCCTTTTTGTTGCTCCTCGATCTTCAGATGTTATTGCCTTTTGTTGTTTCATCAACCCCGTAATTATTCGACAATACGGGACGATATCTCTTCCATACTTATTCCGGCAAATCCATAAGTGGTTCATGATCAGATAACGTATCGGAAAGCGCGGCGACCCATGCAGTAGCGAATATAGGACATGTACCTCCGGAAACCTCACCTGCTCTTTATCCCCTCTTCGTGGAATAACATTGAGAACACAGATTGTTAACAACAATTTGGCTTCTATTTTTAAGTTCTTCCGGTATAGAATACCACTGTATTTACCGGGTAAAAACAGTGCTGCCAGCATATCATTCCATCGAGCATGTTTCTCCGGTTTAACCAGGAGGTCATCAAGAGTCGGTATCATATAATCACGGGCTGGAAGACTATCATATTTCCCAAGCTTCTTCAACGTGTCAAAAGACATCTCCACCGGAATTCCATGCACTATACCCGTTAGCTTCATTTGTGATGGCTTTTCGTAGCTGTTGCATTTAAGAGTGGCCATCCATTCTTGTATTTCGGATATAAACAAGTTGGTCTTATCTTTGTCGAAACAACTAAGTGCCGACTCCCAACCTAGAGCCCGGAACTTGTCAAACACACCGAACTGACCAAATTCAACTTCATTAACTTCTCTTTCACAAATGAATGCAGCAGCCTTGTTCTTCAACTTATTCATGCTGTCATGGTAGAGTGTCGGTTGCCACTCCTCTGCTTGATCATCTAATGGACCCGAATTCCATTTTGGCTTTTCAGCCGGGTCCAACTCCATCTCTTCCTCACTTTCACTTTCGCTTTCATCCACTCGACCCATGTATTGTCTCTTCTTTGGTTGCTGTTCCGGCTGTTTACCCTTTCCCTTCGAAGACGAAGATGAACTAGCTCCGGTCTTTTCTTTTGTTCGTGCCATTCCTACACACATTAGAGCAAACAACACAACCAACGAAACAAAATTAAACTCTTTTCTCTAACATATCCCCACACTTGCTTGTTATCATAGTTGTAGATGTTAGTGAACCAAAAATATATCAAGAATTTTTCAAAAATCGGGCATGGTGTCTCTACAATGTAGAGCATCCCAAAAGTTCACTACTTTTACCACAAATCCTACATCTACAACCATAACCATGTTCAAATAACCAATTTCATTACCATATCTAAGAACAAGCAAGTGGGTATGGGCAAGTAACCTAAATAACCTTAATTTTCACAATGTAGCATCAAAATATAACAAATAAGCTTTCATACCTTTGCTTGAAGATGCAAGAATGCTTGTGAAACAAAAGCTCCCAAAACCCCCAAATTTTTCCAAACTAGGGTTTAGAATTCGGACCCTAAAACTGCGTTTTCTCGTAAGTTTCTTAGCAAAATCAGAAACTCCGTGAAAAATTAGGCAAGATAGACTCCGATTTCACTTAGTTTGGGCAAGAATTGAGAAAGTTATGGAAGATTGAAGGTGAAGGAGGCTATGGAGTATTGTGGGTTCTTGTGAAAAAGATGGATGGTGATAGATGAAGAAAGAATTGTGTGGATGGGGATAACTTCACGTGACCAGATGTTATTATTTATTATATATATATATATATATTTTATTTACGGAACCCAAACGATGGATTGGCTTAAACTGCGTACCGTAACTTACGGTCAGACCGTAAGTTACGGTAAAACCTGGACATAAATTCCTACCATAAAACAGTAGAGATTTACCGTAAAGGCTAAACACTTTTTATCTCCACCGTAAATTACGGTAATACCGTAATTTATGGTACGAACTGGGCGTTTGTGATTTTAAGAAAAAAAAATTTAAGTGTCATTTTTTTTATATTTTTTCAGTTTTTTTATGTTTTTTTTTAAATTTTTCAAAAACATGTAAAAATCACCCTACCCCCTCGAAAGTCCCGTGTTGTCCTCAACACAATGTTAGAGTAATTCGTGACCCGAATATCCCCACACTTGTTTCAAACATGGATTTCAAGAAAATACGGTAATTGTGCAAACTATACAAAACAAAATAAAATAAAATGCTACTATTTACACTACCAAACCTGGGCCTCTCATGGTTGCTAATCGTCGACCGGGCGTAAGATGTAGCCCGCTTTGTCAAGCTCCAAGTTATTGATGTCGTTCCCTTCCAAGTATGGCTTCAACCGGTGACCGTTCACCGTTTGTTGTTTTAGCGTGTGCTCATCTTGGATATCTACATCTCCAAACCTCCCAACTCTCCGAACGACATACGGGCCCATCCATTTGCTTTTAAGCTTGCCCGCGAACATCTTGATTCTTGAGTTATACAACCAAACTTTTTGACCCACTTCGAACGTTTTCTTTCGCAATTTTGCATCATGCACCTTCTTGAGTTTATCTTTATACGCCGATGCACATTCATATGCCTCATCTCGGATTTCTTCTATCTCGCTTAATTGTAGCTTTCTCAACTTCCCCGCCTCGTCATAATCTGCGTTGACCGTCTTAATTGCCCAATGTGCCTGATGCGCTAACTCCATTGGCAAGTGACAACCCTTTCCATACACCATCTGGTAAGGCGTTGTGCCAATTGGAGTCTTGTAGGCCGTTCGATATGCCCACAATGCATCATCTAACTTACTCGACCAATCCTTCCGATCCGTTCTAACCGTCTTCATAAGAATTTCTTTAATTTGACAGTTGGACACTTCAACTTGTCCACTCGTTTGCGGATGGTAAGGTGTGGCAATTCGGTGATTCACGCTATACCTCTTCAATAATTTCCCGAAGTTGAAGTTCTTGAAATGCGAACCACCATCACTTATGATAACCCACGGGATGCCAAAACGAGAGAAGATATTGGATTGAACAAATTTACAAACAACCGAATGGTCGTTTGTGCGTGTTGCAATAGCTTCAATCCACTTCGAGACGTAATCCACCGCTACCAAAATGTATAGAAAGCCATTCGAATTCGGAAAAGGACCCATAAAGTCTATACCCCATACATCAAATATCTCTACAACCAAGATTGGTTGTAAAGGCATCTCATCCCTCTTCGATATGCTTCCCATCTTTTGACAATTTATGCAATTTCTAGCAAACTCACATGCATCCTTGAAAATTGTGGGCCAATAGAACCCACATGAGAGCACCCGGTAGCCTGTTTTGTGCCCACTAAAATGACCCCCACATGCGGAAGAATGAGCATGGGTCAAGATTGTTGGTGCATGTTTGTGACAACAGCTTAGATTTGGTCTTTGGATATCTTGTAATTAGTTATACGATAAACAGTTAGCGGGTTTAGCTTTGTATTAGTGAGTTAATAGAGTTTGGGCTAAACAAAACCCAATTAGGGTGATGGGGGCGAATTGGGCCTGTCCAATTCGCAGTCCATGATGTTTAACCTTGGCCCAAGTAGTAACCTTGTGTTATATAAACAAGGTTAGGCTTTAGGGTTTAGGTTAATCAGCCAGAACATTGTTTAAGAGCAAATTCGTGAGAGTGCTTAGGCTTGGACGAATTTGAGTGTAGTTAGGGTTTGATTGATTGTAAAACAGATTGTTTGGATAA
This sequence comes from Helianthus tuberosus, assembly GCA_030545235.1. Taxonomy (NCBI): domain Eukaryota; kingdom Viridiplantae; phylum Streptophyta; class Magnoliopsida; order Asterales; family Asteraceae; genus Helianthus; species Helianthus tuberosus. The sequence goes on along the minus strand of JARYGA010024310.1, from coordinate 8,298 downwards.
TCAATAGAAACCCAGTTTAAAAGTGTCTTGCTGTTTTCTGTTTCTACTCATTCTGCTATATTCTGATCAAGAGGATTCCGCACTCTTGATTGGAAAGACAATTCTGTGAAAGATCCATACGAATAGGGGACCTACAATTGGTATCAGAGCATTAGGCTCTTGAAGGCTCGGTTCAGAATTGTGCTTGGCAGAAACAGGAAGAAATTTTCGAAATTTTTGAAAATTAGGGTTTTAAAATTTTCGAATTTTTCTGTTGGTTTGATAAAATTTTCGAATTTTGTTGGCTGTTTTGATCTTTTGGTTTGTTTGAGTGCTGTTTTGCAGGTTTTAGGGTTTCCAGGAAAGTTTTTGGTTGATTGTTTTGAAGGATTGTGGCTGAAAACGCTTGAAGATTCGAAGATTGTTCTTCGTGTTCTTCAAGTTCTTCGTTCTGTTTCTTACTGATTTTCGAAATTACTAATATTTTGGTGTTTCGATTCTGCAGGAAAGTGTTGACAGAATCTTGAAAATCTCAGAAGTTTGGAAAAAGATTGAATTTCCTTAATTACTGGTTGGCGAAATTGTCTGATCTGCGAACTTGTCTGATCTGGCGAACTTGACTGATCTGCGAAATTAACTGAGCAGCATAGTTATTAGCGAAATTAAATCCAAAGGCGACTTTGGTAACCGGGTAATTATCCACAGCGAAATTACTACGGTTTTCGGGGACTTCACTAGTCGTCGAAATAGCGAAAATACACAGCGAATTTGATCAGCGAACTTGATAGACCCAGCGAATTTAAGCACTGACCCCAGCGAATTTAATCACTGATCAGACCAGCGAATTTACTTGACCAGCTAGCGAAATTACCAGCATAATTAAGTGGTGGAATTCTGTTTGACAAACGTCGATAAAATTTCAGTGTTTTGCAAATAGAAATTGATTCGTAACCCGATAGAGAGAACCGTTTGGACCGTTTGGACTCTGAAAATCCCGAATACGGTTTTTGACATTATATATCATCGGATTTGTCTTTTCGAGACGATTCTAAAGGTGTAATTTGGTAACCACTGTTTTCGGAGATCTTTTGTACGGTTTTAACAGTCTGTTACGTTAAAATGTCAAACATGATGAAGTTGAAAGCACCTAAGATGATGAAGGTGGAGAATTATCTTACATGGAAGGACAACTTCAAATCCTTCATTGAATCTCAGGATGCACGCATGTGGATCTGCATTGAAGATGGGCACACAAACCCAACACATGATTTTGAGGGCAGACCACGTCGAACAGACTATGTGAACATGAAAGAGGATGATAAAAGGAAGTATGACGCTGAAAAGAGAGCATTGGATGCAATTAAAATGTCTTTACCTGATAGCATCAAGCATACCGTACACTAATTCAAAGGATATGTGGGATGCATTACAAAAGCGATATCAGGGGAATGAGAGTGCCACTCAGGCATTCATGGCAGAGATAGTGCCAGTTGATGAGGCTGAAACTAGTGTGAGTGATGCTGAATCTGAAGTGAAAAATGCTGAAGCTCAAGTGGAGAATGCTGAAGCTCAAATGGAGAATGCTGAAGCAAAAGTGGATGCTGAAGTAGGGAAAGAGAGTGAAGCTGAACAGGTTGTTGCTGATGAAACCTCAGAAGTTCATGAGGAAAAGGTACAATCTAATTCTGTGTGTTTAAAATGTCGTGAATTACAGGGTGAAGTTGACAGGTTGTCCACACAAAACCAAAGTCTGGTGGGCGAGATGTCTACCATAAAAGAAGCAATTTTTTTTGCTAAAAGAAATGAATCATCATACTTGAAGAAGATAAAAGGTTATGAAAGTAAAATTGAAACGCTAACCTGCAAATTAAATGAAAAACTTCAAGTCATAGACTTAGCTCATGAAATGATGGCTGAGAAAACAAAAGAGATTTCTGATAAATGCAAAGAGTTGTCAGATGCACAACTCAGAATTGTTGAACTTGAAAAGAAATTAGGTCAATTCAGGGATTCTGCTTTTGTTATGAAACATATGATGGGTGGCTTGAAGAAAAGTAATGACAAAACCAGTGTGGGATTTCATGGTTTCAATGAAGTTCCACCTCCTGTTAGTCATGACTATTCTTTCTTGCCTAATGAAGATGAGCTCATGGACTTTGGGTCAACATTGCCAAGTAGTTCCACGTCACGTCAAGGAAATGTTTTTGAGAAGGATAATAACAGCAAACCTGTTTTGAAAAAGAATACATCACATCCTAAAAATAACAATCCAACTTTTGTTAAAAAGGTTAATTTTGTTCAAGGAAGTGACATGAAAAACGAAACAGTTGTTATTGAAAATGAATCTAATATAGAGTTTGCTAAAAACAAGAACATAGAAAATTCTGAAACTAAGCAAACTGCACCAAATCCTTCTAAGGCATCATCAGAAGAAAAACCCGAATCTAGTTCAAAGGCTTCAGAAAAGAAGTCTTCGAGAAAGAGATCGTGCTTCAAATGTCACGTCAAGGGACATGTAGCAAGCTGCTGTCCTAACAAAAAGAGTGAAGCACAACTTAGTGAAAAACAGAGAGGGAAATTACCAGTGAAGGAAGGTGATAGTGAGGAGAAAGGCTCAAATTCTTCAAAGAAATCTGCTCCTAAGCAACCAGAAAATGTTGCTGTTGGTGTAGATAAGGCTGGAACAGGAACTTCACAAGTTCCTCGTTTTCAAAGAAATCAACAAAGATTTCAGCCTAGATCTCCACCAGGCAGATACGAGAGACCTAGAAGCAGTTCACCTAGAATGAAAAATTTTAATGGAAATTCAAATAATTTCAGAAGTCAAGGTCAATATCAAAATCGATACCAAAATAATGGTTGTCGAAATTTTTATAACAATGGCTTTAGAAATTATAACAATAATGCTTCTTGGAATCAAAATTCATGGTATCAAAATCAAAATTTTCAAAGGTCAAATAGTCCAAATACCTATAGGAACCCTCAGGACCAAAGACCTTATGGAAATCAAAATCAAATTCCATCAACAGGTCTGAGATCCAAGACTCCAGTTAGGAGTAATGGATATTGGATGAATGTTCAAGTAGTTGGTGAATTTGGACGACCCAAGACCATTAAGGCTTGGGTCCCTCAATCTAACTAATTTTTTAGTTGGTGTGTGCAGGAGCTGCTAAGAAGGATTATCAACTTATGTTGATAATGGCTGCTCTAGGCATATGAAGGGGGTGTGAGATTGTTGATATATTTATATTGTTTGATTTAAATTGAAGTTCAAAGTGCTGATTCGACACTGAAGATAACCTGGCAGATCTTTATACTAAAGCTTTTGACAGGGCTCGCTTTGAACACTTAGTCGAACTCAATGGGATGAGGAATCCTGAATAACTGGTTTTTCATAAGAATTTTTGTAAATAGTTTACTGTCTTTCTTAAAAATCAAAAATACAAAAACATTGAAAAATCAAAAACATAAAAAAATAGAAAATAAAAAATGAGTTATCACTGTGTGAAAAAGAAGAAATGATAGTACATCGGCAAGTTAGACTGTCACACTGAAATGAAATTAAATTGCTTAAGTGTGATAGCAGCTTCATTATATGATGTACCAGTAGGCAAAAAGCATGAAATAATCAACGACTGAGTATGAGTGGGGCACACATCAGTGGTGTATGGTTTAATGACCTTAAATCTTGCGTTGATAGATTGCCAAAATCTGAAGTTTTGGGTCTTTATACTATTATTTTATCTGGGGATATCTTGGCTGTCTTTCTGTTCAGAACTAAAATTGTACATGACCCCAGGAAAGAAAGTCACTTGGAATTAGCTCATTTCTATTTGAATGTCTGTATGTTGTCCCGATACACACAATTTTGATCTGATTCTGAAATCTTCTCTGAAAAAAGTCGTGTACCTCCTCTGCTGCATCCAGATATATGCTGACCTGGAGGTGCTAGGCAACGACAGCTTCTGCTGCATCCAGATACATGCTGACCTAGCTGTACGTTGTCGCGCTATAGATCTAATACACCCGAAAGAGGCCCTCAAGTGCCCAAATGAAACCCAAGAAACCTATATCAAACTGAGTAAAAACTCATTTGATCTGTATATTATACCATCTCTCCTAAAGATCTATTCTGTTCTCTTCTCAACCTATTCCCAGTTAAGATTTCAGAAATCTGGATTGCACTTGTGAAATATGTGGTAGGGAAGATACTTGCATGATAGAGTGTGTTGTTTATATTTCCAGGATTTGATTAGTCTTTATTTGGGTGTTCATTGTTAAGCAATCAAAACATGATAAAACAGATTATATGCAGACCTAGACATTGTCAGGATATCTTAAAGGATGACTTCAGTATACTCACCTACTACGATGAATCTTTGTGCATACCTTGATCGTGGGGGTATATCCTGAAGTGGGACACACTAATATATCAGTAAATAAAATTACCTTAACGTATCATACGGTAATGGTACTTGAAATGTTCATGCATTTTGTTTAAGTGGACGAACATACTGGTAATCGTCTTGGACTGCTTTTCACGAAAAATTAAATAAAGAATTATCTAATAGTGTGAAAACAGTTTGATTTTGTTGATATGATCTTCTTACCGGTGATTCTCACAAAAATAGAGTGTTTATTGCTTTTGTTATTTCCTTGCTTTCAGAAAATACAAAAATACAAAAATAGTGTCTTTTTCTGTTTGAAATTCTTAATGTACGGAAAACTGTTATTCTTGGAGGAATTGTTACTGATAGGGGGAGACGGTGTTAGAAAGTGAGTTCAAAATTTTAAATCATGCGGGTTATAGGGTGTGTGATTAAAAAGTTTTGCGTGTTGGTGATAAATTGGAAAATGCTTAATCTGTTATACAGTTTAACTATCTCTTGAATAATAATAATTTGTTTAACTTATGTTGAAAAATTCTTATGTTTTCTCGAGATGTTTGTTTTATAGTATACAGATTGAAGTAGTGTGTTGCTGAGAAGTTGCTGTGTTGCTGTGAGTTTGATTGGATGCATGGTAGAACCTCCTTTCTATATTGCAGACAAAGTTAAAGAGTTTGAAGATTGCTATACAAATGCTAAACTGGAGTTTACTCAAACGCTAAAGTTTTTGAAGATTTGGTGATTGGATGCATCTGCTTAGGGGGAGTCTGTTGCTGACAGAAGCTATTGAAGCTGAAGCTATCCAAAGACCAAAGACAGTGCAAGATTACTTGAAGATTGCAAGAAGACTGAAGACAAAGTTATTTTATGAAGCTATTGTCAAGGGGGAGTTTGTTGGTGCATGTTTGTGACAACAGCTTAGATTTGGTCTTTGGATATCTTGTAATTAGTTATACGATAAACAATTAGCGGGTTTAGCTTTGTATTAGTGAGTTAATAGAGTTTGGGCTAAACAAAACCCAATTAGGGTGATGGGGGCGAATTGGGCCTGTCCAATTCGCAGTCCATGATGTTTAACCTTGGCCCAAGTAGTAACCTTGTGTTATATAAACAAGGTTAGGCTTTAGGGTTTAGGTTAATCAGCCAGAACATTGTTTGAGAGCAAATTCATGAGAGTGCTTAGGCTTGGACGAATTTGAGTGTAGTTAGGGTTTGATTAATTGTAAAACAGATTGTTTGGATAATCAATAGAAACCCAGTTTAAAAGTGTCTTGCTGTTTTCTGTTTCTACTCATTCTGCTATATTCTGATCAAGAGGATTCCGCACTCTTGATTGGAAAGACAATTCTGTGAAAGATCCATACGAATAGGGGACCTACAAAGATTTCCAACACTTCTGTCTCGGGCACACACCTTCGTATAACTTGATCCGGTCCAATCTTGAAAAGATCCGGTTCATCCCAAATATATTGTTTCACTTGGACCATAAATTGTTGTCGGCTCTTTTTGGTCCAATGACTTGGGATGGCACCCGTGGCTAAGTAATTGACATAGTGAGCATACCACGGTGCAACAAAGGTGGAAATGGCTAGTAGTTGCTCGTCGGGAAAACTCTCATTGATTTCACTAACATCATCGATCCCTTCCACCGGAATCCGAGACAAGTGATCCGCCACTACGTTCTCACTTCCCTTTTTGTCTCGGATTTCTAAATCGAACTCTTGTAACAATAATACCCACCGAATCAACCGAGGCTTTGCGTCCTTCTTCTCCATCAAATATCGAACCGCTCTATGATCCGAATAAACCACCACTTTGCTCCCCCAAATATAAGCACGAAACTTATCCAAAGCATACACCACCGCTAATAACTCCTTTTCGGTTGTGGTGTAATTGAGTTGCGCTTCGGATAAAGTTTTGCTTGCATAGTAGATCACCACCGGCTTTCTATCAACCCGTTGACCCAAAACTGCACCAATAGTGGTGTCGCTTACATCACACATTATCTCGAATGGCTTTGACCAATCCGGTGGTTGCAAGATAGGAGCTTTGACCAAGTGTTCCTTCAAAACAATAAAAGCTTGCATACACTCGTTAGTAAAATCAAATGGGACATCTTTTAATAATAAGTTACATAAAGGTTTCGTGATAACACTAAAACCTTTTATGAAACGTCTATAGAAACCCGCATGTCCCAAGAATGACCTTACACCCTTAACATTTTTCGGAGGTGGCAAAGATGCTATTACCCGTATTTTTGCCTTATCCACCTCCATCCCCCTTTCAGAAATTACATGACCCAACACAATGCCCTCTTGCACCATGAAATGACTTTTCTCCCAACTTAGCACTAGATTTTTCTCGACACACCTTTTTAAAACCTTTTGTAATTCGTTGAGACAAGCATCAAAACTAGTGCCAAAAATGGAGAAGTCATCCATAAATACTTCGAGCGACTCTCCAACCATGTCCGAGAAGATACTCATCATACATCGTTGGAAAGTTGCCGGAGCATTGCACAAGCCAAATGGCATTCGCCGAAAGGCAAAGGTGCCATATGGACAAGTGAAGCTGGTCTTGTGTTGGTCATCCGGGTGTATTGCTATTTGATTATAACCCGAGTACCCGTCCAAAAAGCAGTAATATTTTTGACCCGATAATTTTTCAATAATTTGGTCAATGAAAGGTAGCGGGAAATGGTCCTTAGAAGTGGCGGCATTCAATTTTCGGTAGTCAATACATACACGCCACCCGGTAACCGGTCGGGTGGCAATTTGTTCACCACTTTCATCCTTGACTACTTGAATGCCGGCCTTCTTAGGCACAACTTGGGTGGGACTCACCCAAGCACTATCCGAAATCGGATAGATGATTCCCGCATCCAACCATTTAATTACCTCCTTTTTAACTACCTCCCTTAGGTTCGGATTCAACCTCCTTTGAGCTTCTCGTGTCGGTTTGGCATCTTCGGTTGTAATGATTTTGTGCATGACAATTGATGGACTAATTCCTTTGAGATCGGCAATTGTCCATCCGATAGCTCCCTTGTTTTCTTTCAAGACTTCCAACAATGCTTGCTCTTGTGCCAACTCCAAATTAGAGGCAATAATGACCGGTAAAGTGTCATCATCCCCTAAAAACACATACTTCGAGTGGCTCGGCAAGTCTTTGAGCTCCAACTTTGGCGGTTCCTCTAATGATGGTTTAGTACCCGAATCTATTTCCGCCGGTAAGCCTTCGAACTGGTGGGTCCATGGCGGTCGACCTTCTTTCAACGCCATCGCATCTTGCTTTTCCTCTTCAACCCGGAGTGCATAAGCATGTATCTGTTCAGAAAAATCACACAGGCAAACATCCAAACCATCCTCCTCATACTCATGCGGGTTGCATCCGTCAACTATATCTGCCATGAAACACTCATCAACACCATTAGCATTAGAATTGTTAGTAAAAACATTCAAACGCATTTTTCGATTTCCAAAAGTCATATCAACTGTACCAAATCTACAATCGATTACTGCATGTGCGGTGCTCAAAAATGGCCGACCCAAAATTACGTTTTGTTGTTGCTTTGGGTCCGCCGATGAGTAATCCAAGACTAAAAAGTCAACCGGATAATAAAATTCATCGATTTTAACAATGACATTTTGAACCAAACCCCGGGGTAACTTATGAGACAAATCGGCTAAAACATCCGTGGTCTCCACCCTTGCTAAAGGACCAAAATCATATTGGTCATATAAGCCCCCCGGTAAAATGCTAACTCCGGCTCCAAGATCTAGCAACGCCTTAGCCATTTGAAAATTACCAACTTGTATATTAATCAATGGTGTGCCCGGATCTTGGAGCTTAGGAGGAAGCTCCCCGTTTAAAACCGCACTCACTTGCCCGGTTAAGTCCACCCGCTTAGGCATTTTCTTTTTGTTTTGCC
>JARYGA010024309.1:0-24584 GCA_030545235.1 Helianthus tuberosus | reverse complement strand
TTGCCGATTCGTTTCAGAAATCTAGATGTCCCAACGCATCGTAAACTAAGCTTGCCACATTTTCCCATAGTGTACCGCACCCTCCTAGGCTGAGACTTTCGATTATGATGCGTTCGCCTACAGCGAACTCCTAGTGTTTCCTAAGCTTATCAGCTTTCCAACAATCTTCACAAGTGGTTCGAGTACGATCCTGGATCTGTGGTTAGGTTGTCACCCACCTTAGCCCAACAAGAAGGTTGGCATTATCACCCATGCAATGCCTCAAACAGAGTTGTATGCATACTAAAGCGGTAACGGCTGTATGCACAATGATAAGTGTTCTTCCAATTGTTTACTAAAGTCAATCATGCACATGCTCGCAGCATGCCTTCGTGTGTCAAGATGGCTCGTTGCTCTGACCGATTATCCTACAGTGATAAGTAATGCTCATGTCCAGACGTGGGCCAAGGGTGTTGTGTATTGCCGGTCATCAATCAGGTATAGCTCAAAATCAAAAGGTAATAGAGGCTGGCACCTCGTGCATAAAAGCCGCCTCTCTCAGAGGAACATTCACAGCTGTGAAGACTTGTCAGTTTCCTTAATCGAAAGAAAATGTGCTGGTAACATGAGACATTCAACGATCACCCAGGTGATATTGGTTCCATTTCGAGTTGTAAGTAGACTAGTGACAAAATCCATGGGAGTCTGTTCTCATTTCCATATGTGTGTTTCTAGTTGCTGATCCTTCTCATTGACTTTCCCAGAAGTCAAGCATCATTCACATACACAGCTAGGTGGGCCTTCATGCCCGATCACTAGTGTAAGATTTATAGATCCTAGTATCTCTCATCAAAATCTAGACGATTAGGATAACAAGGCTGGTGTGCTTTGTTCAACACAAGTTCCCTATAGTTGCCGTATAATGGGATCCACATTTGTTTCGTGGGTAGCGAATATCGTCTGATTTGCTAAATGTTGCTTCTCCATGCCTCGCATGGGTCCAACTTGAAAATCCTCTTCTTTCAGTTCTCCAGTTTGAACAGAGCGAGTCTGATCAGATAAGTTAAAGTCGATAGTGAGTTGCAACGCTCGTGCACGTTCAGGTTTCACAGTCGTAATCATTCAAAAGTTCCCTCCCGCGATGCCATTGCAGGCTTTAACTCCTTCGAAACAACCATACACGGGAGGCCCTTGTGATCGGTCTAAGTAGTGCATTTGGTACCGTCCAAGTAATGCCTCCAATCTTAAATCCAAGACCATGGCTTCCTCCCCAGATTGTGAGTCGTGCAATCCTTTTTGTTAATCCATCGCGTAAGCCATCACCTTCTCGTGTTGCATCGGTGTGTAACTGGGACTCTGATTCGAACTACCATGATATACCACTGAATCACCTTGCAGAGTTGGGATTCGAAAGCTGAAAAGACGTCCTCACCCAGCTGTGCTAAAGAGATCTAAGCTGCACGACCTTCAAAAATCCTATGATTAATCTGCGATAGTATCAAGCAAGACCAAGAAATTGCTGTATCCTCGAAGGACTCTTTGGCGTCGATCAGTTTCCAACCAAAACGGGTCTTAGCGAGATTCACGTGCATTCCCACTTCGTTGATTATATGTCCCCAAAAGGGTACCTCTCGAATCCAGAAGTTACATTTATCAAGACTTCGCGTGGTGTGGCTTCCCCCTCAAAAGCTCTAAAACAAGATACAAATGCCACCCATGATGCTCCTTTCTCCTGGAAATGATCCAAAACGTCGTCGATAAACACGGTCAATTTATGTGGTCCATAAAGCTGCTGGTGTGTTGATTAACTCAATGGTCATGGTGTACAAAGTCGTATGGCCGAATTGCGTCTGATAAGCCACTTTAAGAACATTTTCCCCTTGGACTTGCATCTGCTAATAGTTTGCTCGTATATCAATCCTTGAATGAAAGTTCGTCCCTTGCAACTAGTCGACAGGTTGTCAATACATGGTCGAGGCAAACAGTTCCCAACTGTCGCCTTGATGAGTTCTCGATAGTCAGTACACGCACAAAAACGCTTATCTTCACGAATGAAACTGGGGCTCCCCAAAGCGAAAACTAGGTTCCTGTCCAACAGTTCTCGTATTAGCTTATACAGTTCTTGTAACCCTCCTGGTGCAAGATGGTAAGAGTACGAGTACTCGGAGCTGCCTCTGGCGTGAGATCAACTGAGATTCCGACTAACAGTTGTGGTAGTAAACCTGAAAGTTCCTCGAATAACACACTGAGACGAGTCACAACAATTGGTGGATCCTCGATCCTATTTTCCTTAGCCTTATCATCAGAAACGGTTGCTAATATAGTGGGGTCATGCCTCCGTAGACGTTTCTGGGCCCTTATAGCCAAAATGGTGCTAGCCCTTGCACTAGTCTAACGCTTTAGAACAAATAACAATTCACCACACAAAATTTTCTCCCCACTGGGTACATTCGCGCGAGTTCTGGATATCCAGTCCACACTAACTACTGCATTGTAGCCATCAAGGATAGTAGAAAGAAAATCGGTGTCGAATACATGTCCCATAAGGTCGAGTTTGCATTCCAACTAACATATGCGGTTTCATCTGACTTGCCATCAGCCGATTCCACAGCAGGTTCGGTTTCAAGAAGCATCAGGGTTAAGCAAAGCAGTGACGAAGCGATTAGTTACTAAGAACGTGTAGGCCACCATGTTGCTATAATCCTGGCGTTGCCCACGCCAATCCTAAGTGTCCTTCGCGAGTACCATATCCAGTGTTGTTGCTACTACTACTAGAATTCCCGAAACTGTCATTGCTCCTTGGGTTGTTGGCGTCTTGCCTTAACATCGGCCATTCCCTGTTGAAGCCACCATCATTTCCATACCGAAAGTCATGATTTGCGAGTACCTTGCTGTCATCGTGACTGTTGCTTCTAATGTTGTTGCTCGAAATGGAGTCCTGCAATCTTTCACCAGCAATGTCCATCTCTCCACATTCCGTGCCACGTTCCAAGGCGCTACTCATTGTGCTGGCAGTTAAACATTCCACATCATGGCCAATTGTCATCGTTTGTGTCCCGATTGATTCGTAAAAGTCGGCTCCCATAAGTTGTTGACTAGGGTTTAGGATTCGTTTGGCGTCAAATTGCTGATGTTCGTTACTGATAGTCAGGGTCGTCCAATTACCAAAGTGGGTAAAGTACTATGCTCATCCTCTTGTCCATCGTTCTTGCGGTCGAGTAATACACAGTACGTTGCTAGGGTGTTGCAGAAACGATCGCACTTACAGAATCTAAGGCGTCAATACACAGAGTTCCAACCAATGAAAAGGAGTGAGAAGGTATCGACCAATCATTCGACGCTGCAACATCCAACTCAGGGATGTTCGTACAAGAACCTAACATTCTACACAGTTCGCAAGGCGTTCAGATGGGTGTTCAGGTAATACTCGATGGCATCGAGATTCGAAAGGAATCTGAGAGAGGTGAAAAGGTCACATTCGAGTAGGAGACGATCACTGTTATGACTCCTATAAATTTGTTACGTTTCACACTGATCAAATAACAGAGCGGAACCCCTTCTTCACTTGTTAAGCCTCACTGGGACTCACATGCACCCCACATTATTATTATGTGTGCACCCACAATAATATTGTGATTTGCATGCTCATCTCAGCTCATCCTAACTCATGTCGAATGGTTCCTCAAACTCTAGTAGCATACAAAGAGTATCACAAAACGCGAGTCACGAATGTTTAGGGAAATACCACCCTATCAGTCACATAACATGTGCAAGTAATACGTAAATTCATACTGTTGTGTTAAACGTGGAATCACATGTAATATCATATGTAAGTATTCACTAGTTACGCAGTACAATGAGTACACGAGAGACAAACCTTGCAATCTGGAGCTGAGTGTCATGGTCGTATTCTTTGTTGTCAGAACTGTTCGGTTATAGTCTGGTTTTATAAAAAAAAAATTTAAAACCAAGTTCACTATAACCAGTGGCTCTGATACCAAACTGTCACACCCCCAAATTCCAACCTAGGGTATGTCCCTGTTAGGAGTGTGACGATCCAACAACGAGCCACTAATTATATCAACGTATTCAATTAAATGATAAAGTACTTAATTGTAAATGAAATACTGTATGTAAGTTTGAATGAAAACCAAAGTAATCAGCGGAAGCAATAAAGTATGTAATGTATCAATAAACCCATAAGATAAGTATGCTTGTTAAGACCATGTCCACTCCAGCTGCTCCAGATAGCAAGTTCCAATGTGTAACAGCTAACGACCTACAAGCATGCAAACAAGTGTGTCAGACTACGCTGGTGAGTTCAAAGTTTTGTTTACCAAGTTTAGTTATCAGTCACGTGTGTAAAACAGTTAACAAGATGATATGCTGTTATGTTGTTTTGATGATTTGATGTTGTTATTAACTCGATTACCGCAACTGGCTACAAGATATGAATGCCCAACCCCAATGCCTCCATTTAGGCATTGGTCATGATGTCAAGGTATCAAACAACCTTGAATAGATGTAAGGGGTCTTATATGTACACGATGTGAATGCCCAACCCCAATGCCTCTAACTAGGCATTGGTCATGAAGTCCAGGTAATTAGTTCACGCCCGTCCTTTCGGCCCGGTGTGAGGGTGCCAAACCTAATAGCGCTATCAACTAAATACCTCGTTGCCTTACCGGCAACAATCGGTAGATGTAGGGGGTCTTACATAATAGAAACTGAGTAATAACAAACATCCCATTAACCTGCATTCCTCCCTGGAACGTTACCCGATATCCCTTCCTGGGATGCATGCTTGGAAAAGAGCAGTGAACTCACCTTAGATTTGCTCGGTATTTAACAAGTTACTTTACCCGTTATCCAAGTTAATCAACCAAGTCCTAACATGGTTACCATTAAGAATCAGTTCTGCATGTAATTAACCACACTTTCACACATGTAATAAACAAGGACCGTCCACGCATTTATACCCATCATTTCACGTGTCATAACAGTAATTCACGTATTCATAGCTTTCATCATGTATACGCAGTGACATACAAGAATCACACGTGTTCTATGAATCATAACAGTTTATCATGCAACATGTCCGTCGGTTATCATCATGAAATCTCGTAGTAGTTAATTGGTTTACTTACAAGTTCACATCACAAGTTCGTAGTACATATTATATTAATAATGAACATACACTTTTCGATTCATGTAATCTAACAATTTCATGATGCATTTATTATTAAATTTAGAATCTTTTCTAAATGGAAAATCATGAACTTAAAGGCACATGCTCAGGATGATTTATTAATTCGCTGGACACCACACAATTAACTTTGAACAGAAATCATGATTGCATGAATTCATTTTATATTTGGGCCTCAGCCAATCAACTACCTCGGACCAAACCAAATAATACAACACAACCAAGTTAAACTCATGTGCTCAAATAATACACATAAACACCAATAGTTACTGCCATAAACAACACAGTGGGAAGCCGACGAAACCCTCCATTATTCGTCAACAAGGCCAGGCGACGAAACATATAAGTGACGAAACATGTGGGTGTTTCGTCGGCCTGGGGGTTTCTCGTCGGGGGTTTCATCGTTGCTCAACAGTTTCAGGTTTACCTACAATCCCTAACACATAATTCTTCCTGCAACCGTTTATCACGAAACCGTATTTGTGAACATCACATCACTCGAAACCAACAGGTCACACATGATCATTATACCTTAACAAAATCAGTAAGTCATCGTCCTAGTCGTTTACGAACAACACTCAGACCCGGATTCACATGCTTCTAACATCGATAATCATGAACATTACGCAATTATCAATCAAGAAATCATAACCAGCAAGTTAACATACTGACCGAATGCAAGGACGCGAGAGATGACGTTTCGAAGGTAGGAGAGCTTCGATGGGAGGACTGCCGTCGCTCCAAGATGGGAGTGCTAGGGTTTGCAAAAAGAATGATACGTACCCCTAATGCATATACGTGCGACACAAGAGGTGCGTTTTTTGGGCCGGTTTGGGTTTAAGGATCTTGGGCCCGAAGGAGTTGGGTTTCGAGAATATCAAAACCAAATGTCTACGAATATCAAAACCAAAACAATCAGATGCTTTCTTTTTCAACTTATCATGGAATGAATTAATTCCAACTTTCAACCACTTGGCATTAATAGTCCCCCATCTTTGATAAACTATTTTTAAATAGCTTTCAACCTTTTGCACCTTAGTCCCTTGAGTTTATAAAATAGAGATAGAGTAGTCAAGCACATTTAACACGTTTAACATATCATACATCTAACTATAACGTAGACTGTCGTAGAAAATAATAACGAACCAATGGTCACTAAACTAGACGACACTAACCTTGAGAGTTCGGGTTGTCACATTACCCACCTTACCTCTAATGAGATTATGAATGTCTTTACCATCGAGCTTCAAGATTCCCACAAGCGAGACTATGTTTTTCCAGCACCCAACCAGACCATTGTTAACCAGAAGAAAGGACCATTGTCACACCCCGACCACGTAGAACATACAGAACGTGGCGGAAATGTCGGGGAGTGTTGTAACAGAATTAATTGTTTCAAATCCATGGCAATTGAAGTTTCGTTTTATTGATTAAAAGTGTTACAATGTCTTAACAAACAAAGAAATACAACATAATTAACTAGTCTTGCATCTTTTATTGTCACTAAAGCCCAAGTCTGCCTATGTGTATCTTGATCATCTTATGCAACAGCTCCTGAAAAACACATGTGAAAATAGGTACGTCAGCATAAAAATGCCTGTGGGATACATAGGTTTTGTGAAAATAGGTTTCATGACTTATGTTTGAGAAAATGTTTCGTCATGAACCTTGTAATTTGCTTTGTTTTGTAAATCATTTGAAAAACGATAAGATCAGATGATATGTATAAATAAGAGAATAATGTATGGTTAAATGAATAACCATTGTAAAATAAGTTTGTATAAGATAAGTTGCTTGTAAAACAATGTATTGTAAAAAGTAGGTTATTTGTATAAAATGTTATATGTATCAAACTGAAATGATTTAAATAACGCTACGATATGTAATACCATACAAACACTTATTTATAGGAAGTACCAGCGGCGTATCCACCATGCTTGTATCATATTACACACGCACCGTTACTTAAATTACTTACTCAAACCAAACTATCAAAGTAAAATGTTCATGTCTAATTTAAATCATGTAATATGTATCCAAAATGTAAGCATGTGATGAATAACAAATGTACTAAGTATGCGACAATAGACATACGTAGCATGTGACCTGTACTAAGTATGCAACAATAGACATACGTAGCATGTGACCTGTACTACGTATACAACAATATACATACGTAGCATGTGACCTGTACTACGTATACAACAATAGACATACGTAGCATGTGACCTGTACTACGTATACAACAATAGACATACGTAGCATGTGACCTGTACTAAGTATGCAACAATAGACATACGTAGCATTAAATGTAAGGTAAAACATGTACTATAATTGTACTAATGAACATAGCAAGTATATGATGTGAAAACAGGAAAGCTTGAAAGTAACAAGTAGGCACATGTGTTCCACCCCAAAACATTTGGAAAACTGTAAAAGAGGGGTCTATGTACTCACTTGAGATTGCTTAGTAGTCCTTGAGTAACAAGCAAACAATGCTAGAGATCACGGATATCAAATGGCATCTAAATATAGGTAACTATGTTAATAAACCGGACCTAGATCGGAGGATCGGATAGAATGAGGGTTTGTAGACCAAACGAGTATAGAGACTCGTGTCATATGGTTTAACAAAGCCTACATGCTAAATGAAACCTAACCTAAGTGCTTACGACCCATTACGACCCGTTTAGGTAGCTTATGCTACTTTAACGCGTCGTTCGCGTAAAACGCGTTCGGAACGCCTAACTAGTCCTATGACAAGTAATATATGCCTTAACATGTCTAATATTGTTGTCAAATCAGTTTAGATGTCAAAAGTTATGTTACATATGTTTAGAATGAATTTTGGCATCAAAGGGGTATTTTGGTAATTTACCTAAGGCATATAAACTATCTATCATACAACTACTTAAACGAAGCGACCATAAGGTATAACCTCGGAAGGTTATTCCCTATATACTATGGTCACCTAAAGTGTTTGGTCGGATCCTAATGATCGACCAAACGGGTTGGGTTCGAAAGTATAAGCGATTGTTTAGATCGCTTACCTTACGACCCTATATAAGCACTAAACTAAAAGTGACGAGCTAAGCATGTTAAATCATGCTTAACTAAGTTTAGAAAACAGGTTTGGTATCACAACAAACGGTTGTGATACCTAAGAGTAGTTTGGTTACAAAATACGCAAGAATACGTATTCTGACCGAAACTACGGCTCGTCACTGAGCCTAGATAACGTGGTAATCAGTAGGTATAGTCACTAGGGACTATAACCATCGTGATCACGCTCACGTTATGAAGTTCAAATGAACTTCGCATCGACCATAAACTGGTCAATGCAGAAAGTCAAACAAAGTTTGACTTTCGGACTCGAAAAGCAATAAAAGAACGAAGGAACACTTACGAAGGGTCCCCGAATGCTAATCTAGATCAAAATAGCTCAGGTATGAAACAAAGGTTTCAACTTAGAGCACAAATGATCAGATTCTTGTGAGAAATGAAGTGAAGTGGGTTGGGTATTTATAGTTTTCGGTCCACCGTTAGGATCGTTTCTTGGAAAAGAGGGAATGATCTAGCCCGTACACTTGTCAAGATGTTGTGGTAACTAATTGGGCACTCACCATAGGGTTTTGACACTTGTACTTGGCTTTTGGAGGGGTTAAGAGCTGAAAACAGCAGCCAAGAAACGATTTGCTGCATCTGGGCATTTGTTGCGCACCATAACAAATAACCCTTACGGTCCGCAACAAATGAAGTTTGGCAGAATGTCAGTTTTGGTCCCTGCAGCCCCCTAACTTGGTTTTCGATGCATTTTTGACACGTTTAAGCCCCGTTAACCCCATTTCAAAGCTCTAAAATGAAGTTAAAGTATAGGGAACTTAAAATGTGCTCAAAAATATATCGGATGTCGGTTCGTGTAGCCGTACAATCGCGTTGTTCGGTTAATTACGACGGAATGCGCATAAGCGCGAAAAACGATCCAAATGACGCGACGAATGGATTTTTCTTATTCCAAACACTAAAATAAAATATTTTAGTGCTTACATAAATTTTTGGATGTCCGGATGTATTCAGAACGTGAGTTATGCGCGAAAGTGCAAACTTGTGCACTTTTTGACACTTTTAGTCCCTGAATGACCCAAAAGTTTATTTTAGCACACCGAACCCCTCAAAGCCTATTTCTAAGCTATGTCAAGGATATTTGAGGTGTGTTTAACTTATGGTCATGTTCTGGAATGTTCGTTACAGTTCAAATTGGCATACTTTCGCAGTTTGTCAAGTTTAGTCCCTGTAAGTGATTTAACTTGATTTTGCCATACCAAAGCCTTCAAAACTTATTTCTAAGTTATGTAAAGGTTATTTAAGGTATGTTAAGTATATGTCACTATTCCGTAGTGTCCGTTGCATTAAACTGGTTATATTTACGCATCGGTGCGCGTATAACCTTCCAGAAAGCGATTTAGAGTTTGGAATTGAACAAGAGTTGATATGTGCAAACGATACACATATTTTTACAAATCCCAAGTATGAAATACAATATTTCATTGGTTTGGAATTTGTTTGATGGTTTAGGTGACACAGGTGTCAGAGTCTCCCCTACTTTAGGAAATTTCGTCCCGAAATTAATACGTAGGAGTCTATTTGTGACTTTGTGTCAAATAACCGCCCGAGATATGTGAGGCATAATCCTGACATTTCCTTAACGGACATTTTTCAGAAATAAAAATGAACGAAACGAGTCATTTTCCACAACTTCTTCAGAAACGAAAATGAACGAAATGAGTCATTTTCCACAACTTCTTCAGACCCGAAAATGAACGAAATGAGTCATTTTCCACAACTTCTTCAGAACCGAAAATGAACGAAATGAGTCATTTTCCACAACTTCTTCAGAACCGAAAATGAACGAAATGAGTCATTTTCCACAACTTCTTCAGAACCGAAAATGAACGAAATGAGTCATTTTCCACTACTTCTTCAGAACCGAAAATGAACGAAATGAGTCATTTTCCACAACTTCTTCAGAACCGAAAATGAACGAAATGAGTCATTTTCCACTACTTCTTCAGAACCGAAAATGAACGAAATGAGTCATTTTCCACAACTTCTTCAGAACCGAAAATGAACGAAATGAGTCATTTTCCACTACTTCTTCAGAACCGAAAATGAACGAAATGAGTCATTTTCCAGACACACGACCAAACTAGCTGTGGTTTCCGTGCACTGAATTCCATAATTATGTATGCATCCATAATTACGCAATTCCTTGCATAGTCCGCACAATTTGTTTGTAATGTGAAGGGGAGGAAAATCAAACCTGTGATGAGTGTGACTAGACTACCATAGGGTCCTTTTAATTAGATCGACAAATGATCCTTTTAATTAGGCCACCAAGGATTCCTTTCAGCTATATCATCACATGATATTCCTAACCAGATTTTTGGATCAATCTGTTTACCTAGACCACTCAGGGGTCTAATTATGGAATGGTACAATATAATCCAAGGGTCTTTACTATTACGTACAAGCCCATTGAGGATTTAATATAGCACCTTTGGACATCCTACTATGAATCCCTTATACGAAGATATGGAAGATTCTACGAGGATTTGGATAACAAAAAACTTGGATTACACCAAAAACATAAAAGGAAACACATAAGCACATAATCACATAGTTGTTTAACTTGGTTATTGATTTGTTATCTTTGGACGCGGATACTTAAAGCACACCAAGAATCCAATTCGTGGATTTCATTTGGCACTTTAATCATTTCAAGAAACCATCCATGAAGATAGGATGATCTACCAAAAATTCGATTTTCGTTTTCAGGAAAACGCAATATGCGAATTAAGGTACACAATAATTTAGGACATACGGAAATACCCTTGGGTACCCTATTAAGAATTTATAGTGGTACTTGGGGTATTCGTACAGAATTATAACTTGCACCTTGTACTTCGTCTCTTTACAAGAGACGGGTACTTAGGAATTTCATGGAAAATGCAAGAAATCATAAAGTGGAAGAAAGTTTGGGGGTAGTCTGTCCTTTAAGGAATACGGTTCCTTGATTGTCGGTATTGTAAGAGATATGTTGTTTATACATACAACCACATAAATACATTGTAATGTAAATAAAAGATTTATTTATAAACAATGATAACAACTGTTTCATGGACCTTGACAACAAAAGAAAATAATACATAAGACATGATTATTTCTAAAGAGTGTTGTCTTCTAGTCGGTCAGATGCTCATCTCTGTGCTGGATTAGCATTGGCAAGCTTTGGGCAATTTCTTCGGAAATGACCCATCTCGCCACACTTGTAGCAAGAACCTGGTGGAAAGCGAGCTTGAGCAGGATTGTTGTTAGCTTGATTTGGTGCAACTGCGGCTACGCAAACTTTTGCTGTATGACCTTTACGTCCACAAATTTGGCATTCGCGGCACTTCACCATAGCATGATGATAAAGGTTACATTTGTTGCACAAGGGTGAAGTTCCATTGTATGGCTTCCTAGTACGGGGTTGAGCTGGTTGGTTGGGGACGGCTTGATCATTGTGAGTAACCATGGCGAAGTTCTGAGAAGCCTTTCGCTTCTTTGACTTCTTAGGGGATCTAGTCGGTTCATCCATGGTCTTTGATTCCTCGATTGGTTTCGATTCCTCGACCGGTTTCTTGTCACCCTTTCGGAAAAGCTTACGTTTCCTGATCTGAGATTCAGTCAAGGTTGCAGATAGCTCAATGGCCTGCCTAACCGTAGTGGGGTTACTACCGGTAACAATGTCTTGAACTGAGTCAGGGAGACCATCAATGTATTTTTCGATCGCCTTATCCAAAGGCGTAACCATGGTAGGACACAACAGGCTCAGCTCCTCATATCGATCGGTGTATGCTCGATGTTCACCGCTGTCTTGCTTAAGATCGTTGAATTCCCTTTCCAAGGCCCTGATCTCGTGACGAGGGCAGAATTCCTTCATCATCAGTGCTCTAAGTTCTTCCCATGTTTGAGCCAGTGCCACTTCGGCACCCCTATCTCTCACCACACCGTTCCACCACGTCAAAGCTCGTTTCTCAAAGACACTAGATGCGAAATCTACCTTTCGCTCGTTTGGACATTGAACATGCCTGAAGGTGCTCTCTAGACTCTCGAACCATTGCAGAAGTGCAGTCGCTCCTTGAGACCCAGAAAACTTTGATGGCTTGGCCGAGTTGAACGTCTTGAAGTTGCAGAGGGCATTATTGTTGTTGATAGCTTGGTGACATTGGGCAACGATGGTCGGGATTGCAGCAGTTATTTGCTGTGTAATGACAGCTGCCAGCTCATCAATAGATACCGGGTTTTCGCGTCGTGGAGGCATTCTAAAAAGAGGAAACATGAAAGGAAACGAGTGAGAGAATTAGACGAAAAGAATGAGATGAAACAAATCTGATGAAAGTAAGGGTAGTGGTCATTTGTTTGTTACTGCAAAGCAACAAACGACCTCGGTGATTAATCAAAGTAAATAGGTCAAAAATAATGTATCATGAAGACACGCTCGCCTATAAGTGAACACTCATCCCAAGAATTCCCAGGTAAGCACAACTGGTCTCGCGTCTGATGAGATGTATATGAAGTGCTTGCCTAGTCAGAAAACCCAGAATACAGGCATTCACCCTTCCAGTTTGCACGTGTTCACATTATTTAAAACCCAAAACCTTGACGAGATTTTGAAAATTCAAAGGGGTTCAAAACCATATAACAGAGGGTTCAAAACCTTACAATAGAGGGTTCAAAACCTTGTAATCAATCATCCTAGAACAGATGATTAGTTTTCAAAGCGGTTTTGAAATTTATGTTCTTGTTGTGGTCGTCGCCTAAGGATAGGTGACGGTATTGTTTTATGACTAAACGCAAGTAAACTCGCGTTAGGGTCCTAAGAAGGTTATAGACTAGGTCAAAGCATTACTAATAACCTAATTCCCTATAACCATTGGCTCTGATACCATCTTTTCTGTCACACCCCGACCACGTAGAACATACAGAACGTGGCGGAAATGTCGGGGAGTGTTGTAACAGAATTAATTGTTTCAAATCCATGGCAATTGAAGTTTCGTTTTATTGATTAAAAGTGTTACAATGTCTTAACAAACAAAGAAATACAACATAATTAACTAGTCTTGCATCTTTTATTGTCACTAAAGCCCAAGTCTGCCTATGTGTATCTTGATCATCTTATGCAACAGCTCCTGAAAAACACATGTGAAAATAGGTACGTCAGCATAAAAATGCCTGTGAGATACATAGGTTTTGTGAAAATAGGTTTCATGACTTATGTTTGAGAAAATGTTTCGTCATGAACCTTGTAATTTGCTTTGTTTTGTAAATCATTTGAAAAACGATAAGATCAGATGATATGTATAAATAAGAGAATAATGTATGGTTAAATGAATAACCATTGTAAAATAAGTTTGTATAAGATAAGTTGCTTGTAAAACAATGTATTGTAAAAAGTATGTTATTTGTATAAAATGTTATATGTATCAAACTGAAATGATTTAAATAACGCTACGATATGTAATACCATACAAACACTTATTTATAGGAAGTACCAGCGGCGTATCCACCATGCTTGTATCATATTACACACGCACCGTTACTTAAATTACTTACTCAAACCAAACTATCAAAGTAAAATGTTCATGTCTAATGTAAATCATGTAATATGTATCCAAAATGTAAGCATGTGATGAATAACAAATGTACTAAGTATGCGACAATAGACATACGTAGCATGTGACCTGTACTAAGTATGCAACAATAGACATACGTAGCATGTGACCTGTACTACGTATACAACAATAGACATACGTAGCATGTGACCTGTACTACGTATACAACAATAGACATACGTAGCATGTGACCTATACTACGTATACAACAATAGACATACGTAGCATGTGACCTGTACTAAGTATGCAACAATAGACATACGTAGCATTAAATGTAAGGTAAAACATGTACTATAATTGTACTAATGAACATAGCAAGTATATGATGTGAAAACAGGAAAGCTTGAAAGTAACAAGTAGGCACATGTGTTCCACCCCAAAACATTTGGAAAACTGTAAAAGAGGGGTCTATGTACTCACTTGAGATTGCTTAGTAGTCCTTGAGTAACAACCAAACAATGCTAGAGATCACGGATATCAAATGGCATCTAAATATAGGTAACTATGTTAATAAACCGGACCTAGATCGGAGGATCGGATAGAATGAGGGTTTGTAGACCAAACGAGTATAGAGACTCGTGTCATATGGTTTAACAAAGCCTACATGCTAAATGAAACCTAACCTAAGTGCTTACGACCCATTACGACCCGTTTAGGTAGCTTATGCTACTTTAACGCGTCGCTCGCGTAAAACGCGTTCGGAACGCCTAACTAGTCCTATGACAAGTAATATATGCCTTAACATGTCTAATATTGTTGTCAAATCAGTTTAGATGTCAAAAGTTATGTTACATATGTTTAGAATGAATTTTGGCATCAAAGGGGTATTTTGGTAATTTACCTAAGGCATATAAACTATCTATCATACAACTACTTAAACGAAGCGACCATAAGGTATAACCTCGGAAGGTTATTCCCTATATACTATGGTCACCTAAAGTGTTTGGTCGGATCCTAATGATCGACCAAACGGGTCGGGTTCGAAAGTATAAGCGATTGTTTAGATCGCTTACCTTACGACCCTATATAAGCACTAAACTAAAAGTGACGAGCTAAGCATGTTAAATCATGCTTAACTAAGTTTAGAAAACAGGTTTGGTATCACAACAAACGGTTGTGATACCTAAGAGTAGTTTGGTTACAAAATACGCAAGAATACGTATTCTGACCGAAACTACGGCTCGTCACTGAGCCTAGATAACGTGGTAATCAGTAGGTATAGTCACTAGGGACTATAACCATCGTGATCACGCTCACGTTATGAAGTTCAAACGAACTTCGCATCGACCATAAACTGGTCAATGCAGAAAGTCAAACAAAGTTTGACTTTCGGACTCGAAAAGCAATAAAAGAACGAAGGAACACTTACGAATGGTCCCCGAATGCTAATTTAGATCAAAATAGCTCAGGTATGAAACAAAGGTTTCAACTTAGAGCACAAATGATCAGATTCTTGTGAGAAATGAAGTGAAGTGGGTTGGGTATTTATAGTTTTCGGTCCACCGTTAGGATCGTTTCTTGGAAAAGAGGGAATGATCTAGCCCGTACACTTGTCAAGATGTTGTGGTAACTAATTGGGCACTCACCATAGGGTTTTGACACTTGTACTTGGCTTTTGGAGGGGTTAAGAGCTGAAAACAGCAGCCAAGAAACGATTTGCTGCATCTGGGCATTTGTTGCGCACCATAACAAATAACCCTTACGGTCCGCAACAAATGAAGTTTGGCAGAATGTCAGTTTTGGTCCCTGCAGCCCCTTAACTTGGTTTTCGATGCATTTTTGACACGTTTAAGCCCCGTTAACCCCATTTCAAAGCTCTAAAATGAAGTTAAAGTATAGGGAACTTAAAATGTGCTCAAAAATATATCGGATGTCGGTTCGTGTAGCCGTACAATCGCGTTGTTCGGTTAATTACGACGGAATGCGCATAAGCGCGAAAAACGATCCAAATGACGCGACGAATGGATTTTTCTTATTCCAAACACTAAAATAAAATATTTTAGTGCTTACATAAATTTTTGGATGTCCGGATGTATTCAGAACGTGAGTTATGCGCGAAAGTGCAAACTTGTGCACTTTTTGACACTTTTAGTCCCTGAATGACCCAAAAGTTTATTTTAGCACACCGAACCCCTCAAAGCCTATTTCTAAGCTATGTCAAGGATATTTGAGGTGTGTTTAACTTATGGTCATGTTCCGGAATGTTCGCTACAGTTCAAATTGGCATACTTTCGCAGTTTGTCAAGTTTAGTCCCTGTAAGTGATTTAACTTGATTTTGCCATACCAAAGCCTTCAAAACTTATTTCTAAGTTATGTAAAGGTTATTTAAGGTATGTTAAGTATATGTCACTATTCCGTAGTGTCCGTTGCATTAAACTGGTTATATTTACGCATCGGTGCGCGTATAACCTTCCAGAAAGCGATTTAGAATTTGGAATTGAACAAGAGTTGATATGTGCAAACGATACACATATTTTTACAAATCCCAAGTATGAAATACAATATTTCATTGGTTTGGAATTTGTTTGATGGTTTAGGTGACACAGGTG
The DNA here is from genome assembly GCA_030545235.1 of Helianthus tuberosus. Taxonomy (NCBI): domain Eukaryota; kingdom Viridiplantae; phylum Streptophyta; class Magnoliopsida; order Asterales; family Asteraceae; genus Helianthus; species Helianthus tuberosus. The sequence continues at coordinate 8,135 of JARYGA010024309.1, read as the reverse complement.
TCACAACCATCTACCTCTACCCCCATGAATGGCCTCTATAATACGACGCCAACTACTCCTCGGTTCCGACTTAAAGCTCCAAGCCCACTTTGTATTCAAGGCCTTGTTGACATCCATTAACTTCGAGACTCCCAATCCCCCATCCTCTTTAGAAGTGGTAACCACTTCTCATGCAACCCAATGCATCTTCTTTACACCATTAGACCCTCCCCAAAGAAAATTCTTCATAATTTTCTCTATTTGTTCCACAACCTGAACTGGAGCTTTATACATAGACAAATAATAAATCGGGAGGTTAGATAAAACAGATTTAATTAAATCTATATTTATTAAATAATAAATTAATATTAAATCTTATCATGCTTTAATAAAATATTATCCTCAAATTTATGTTAATTTAATATATTTTTAAAACAAATACCTCTCTTTCCTACTTATCTTATATTAAATATATAAATAATAAATTAATATTAAATGTTATCCTAATTTATTAAAAATATAATTTTTTTATTAATTGGTGTACAAAATTATATATATTCAACTCATGTAAAACGCGGGGTTTTTAAAAATATAACTTTTTTTATTATTTACTATACAAAGTTACATTTATATAACACGTGTAATACACGAAGTTTTTAAAGATATAACTTTTTATCATTTACTATGTAAAATTAGATTTATTCAACACGTGTAAGGATACAATTGTTTTATTATTTGGTAGATTTTTCAACCCGACTATACACGGGTTTTTTAAAGATACGACGTTTTTAGTATTTAATATACAAAATTACATTTATTTAATATGTGTAATACACATGGTTTTTAAAGATAAAACTATTTTTTTTATTATTTGATATATAAAATTACATTTATTTAACCCGTCGTACAATATACGAGATTCATAAAGATATAACTTTTATTATTTAATATATAAAATTACATTTATTCAACCCGTGTAATACACGGGGTTCTAACCTAGTTAACTAATAAAGGTTTCATTTGGTGTATTTAAGAAGATAGTTAGAGAGAATAATGGTTACACATTCTTAACATCACACATCTTGTAAATTACAAAAATCGTCCTTTATGTTAATACTAGATTACAAAGTGTGTCCTTTGTATTCAAAAAGTACAAAAAAAACGTACTTGATGTTTGCAAATCACTACACGTTATGTCTTTTAACCCTAACTTAATTATTTTTAGGGTTAAATCAGGGTAGATTGGTAATTTTACTCATTTACTTAAAATATATTTAATAAATAAAACAAAAATAGAATCATAAAATATTAAAACTATACATATAAAAAGATAAATCAGTCTCTCTCTCTAAACTCTCTTTCTCTCTCTCTCTCTCTTAACTCTCTCCCTCTCTCTGGTTCTTTGTTCACACCACCACCACCAACCCTACCTTCTATTTAATAAATAAAACAAAAATAGAATCATAAAATATTAAAACTATATATATAAAAAAGATAAATTAGTATCTCTCTCTAAAATGTCTTTCTTTCTCTTAACTCTCTTTCTCTCTCTCTCGTTCTTTTTTCACACCACCACCACCACTACCACCCATTTACCCCCACCGGCCATCACCACCTTGCCCCAAAACCAACACACGTTTCCGTACACAAATATCATTAATCCATCACCAGATCTACCACCAATTCTACCAGATCTACCACCAACTGCATTGTAAATCAAGTAACTGTACGTTTCCAATTCATTCAAACATATCAATCTCCTTCGTATATATAATTATCATGCACACAAGTTGTTTGCGCTAGGGTTTCGTTTTCCGATCAATTTCACCGGACCGATGGTGACCATCAGAAGATACGGAGACGCAGCGGCGAAACGGTGGCGGTAATATCACGAATCAGTCATTAGATCGGATGGAATCACTGTCGATTTCGAATGGTTCATCTTCTTCTTCGTTGAAGAATCCTGTTTCTGATAGTTTATCATCTGGTGGTGGTGATGGTGGTGGTGGTTTGGGGTATATTGAACATAGAGTTACGAAATTCGATACGCTTGCTGGTGTCGCAATAAATTCGATACGCTTGTGTGGAGGTGGTGGTGGTTTAATTGGGTGTATGGAGGTGATGGCAGTGGTTCGGTGGGGTGTATGGAGGTGGTGGCAGGTGGGTGGTGATGGTGATGGGAACAGGTGGTGGTGGTGGTGAGAACAGGTAGTGGCAGTTAGAGAGAGAAGTGTTTATGTGTGTGTATATAGAATTATAAATACATATAATAATTTAAAACAATTTTTTATTTATTATGTTAATGATTATATATTTTTGTATTTAGAGTAAAATGATCAAAATACCCTCACGTGGGGTCTATTTGGTCAGATTTAACCACAAAAATTAACTGAGTTAGGGCTAAAGGATATAACTTGCAATGGTTTGCAAACATCGAGTACGTTTTTGTACTTTTTGAAGACAATGACACACTTTGCAATCTAGTGTTAACATAAAAAAAACGATTTTTGTAATTTACTCTTTTTTAAAGGTGTGAATTATTCACAAATGTCGAGAGGTCTAGCATACGTTGTCTTAACCGGGTCCGCGCTAGAGAGCTCCCTCACACAATAGATCCCCAATTTAAACCCCTCAATGAGAAACCCCTATCACCCAGACTCGAACTTGAGACCTGGAGGGAAAAACTCACTCGGGCCCACCATAGGTGGAACTTAGATATCCGTGGCCACCACTAGAGCATTAGTGATGGTTTAACATCACACATATAATTCGACTTCTCTCTCTCTCTCTCTCTCTCTCTATTCACGAGTTCATATTCAAGAACTCATAAACCCATAAGAACGATACACCATAAAGGGGAATTTGACCAAGATAACGATGATGTCGTCTACTTTATTCTCTGATATGGTTACTGGCTAATTAGGTACACACAATTATTATGTGTTTTCCATTACATGTTTATTGAATTGATTAACATGTCAGAGCATATGTTGATAATATAAATTCAATCAAGGAATTTAATGTTTTAGGATTTAAAATATTAAAGTGAGACTAGCTCATTTAGTAGAAGCTCTTGCATTTTAGTGGAGGGTCTTAAATTCAGTCCCAAGAAAGTTATATCATTGATGGTAACGGTGTTTTGGGTGCCAATATCATTAGTGGTTCACGTTTTCACTCCCACCACATATTAATTTCTATTATACTTTTTTTTGAACGGCCGACAAAAATTTTTATTCATTGTAGCGAGACGCTACCCACCAAATTTACAAAAAGTTCAAAACCCAATATAATAAACAGTTACATTATTTCTAACTACCAAGGTTAAACCGACCCCAATCCTCCCAAGATAAAGTCGCCATTCTTGCTCTATTTTTGACCCATAGGAACGCCATAGCTTTAATCTCATCCAGCAGCTTCGTAGAATTTGGAACTGATTGTTCGAAGACGGCCTCATTTCTACTCTTCCATAAGCACCAAAAAGTCATCAACACCACTGCATGTAGGGCTTTCCTCATTTTCCTTGAACCCGAGCTTGTTTCATGCAAAGTAAGGAGATCATTTATACCAAAAGCAAAAACTGGAGGGATCATACACCACCCTGCTAAATTCTGCCAAATCATCTGAGTAATTTCTATGATACTATTATGCTTTATTTAAATTTGCTTTCAAATCATAATTCATACAATAAACTCCTTATTAGTTGCACTTCACGAAATTATTTAATTGAAGTGAATTGGATAATATATTAAATTAATTGAAGTCTTCATAGATTTCTTATGTAAATTATTAATGTATTGTTAGGCGCAATGCAATTGACACGTTTTGAAAAAAAAAAGAGAGAAAAAAACTGATTTTGAGATGATATGGGCCGCTCATTTAGGGTAGTTATTTGTGAGGTTTAATCCTGACCAGAATAACCTTTAAAAATTTGACAATTTTTTTGGAGGTGTAGTCGTTCGCCGGTTACCCCTCAACTGATTATACGCTCCTCTTACCCTTGTCGCATCTATTTACATCTCCCCTAAATCCATCCATCCATCCTACGTACTCTCCTGCTTTTCTCTCCTGTTACTTCTCATCCTCTCATAGTTTCGATCTCCATCATAGTGGGCATCAGATTCTCAAGAAGACGAAATCCATTGGAAGTTCAGAGCTATGGTTAGGGTTACACCATCATTAAAAGTTAATGGAAGGTAGGGCTGTCCAAACTGTTCGACGATCAAGGATCGCTCGACGATCGCTCGAAAAATGCCCGAAAAATGCTCGTTCGATTCCCGCTCAGTTTGTAAATGAACCGCTCGGCTCGGTTCGATTTGTAAACGAGCCAATCATGAGCAAAGATCCGCTCGCTCGTCGATCGCTTGGTTTCGCTCGAATTATTTTTATTAAATAATTAATATACATATTATAGATTTTAAAGATTTATATATATATATATATAGGCTAATTATAAGGAGAAAACCCACTCCAGTTGACTAAACCCAAGAAACCCAATTGTGTGGACAGGAAGTAGCCACGTGTTTTTTGTAAGAGATTGGCTTGAGGGCATATTGGGAAATTTGCACTAGACAAGACAATAAATGCACCACTTGACATTTGATAGAAACATTGACACACACTTCTCTTTCTCTTTCGACACACACTTCTATCTCTCTTTCTCTCTCTCTGGATAACCATTTCTAGATCTAAGATCTTCATAATCAACCACCAATATTATTCTTCTTATCAAAATCATTCATAATCAACCACCAAAACTATAGATCTACAAGTGTAACAACCTGGTGATGGTGTAGTTCAAAATTCTTCTTCTTATCATTTCCAGTTCTTAAAGTGATCTGAATCCAAAAGATGATCCAGTTCAAAAGATCATCATCCAGATGCTCCAGGTCTAGAAGATCATCATCTAGATGTTCAATGTTTGAACAAGATATTCCAAATCTAGAAGATCATCTTTCAGATCCAGTTGAAGATGATCGATGTTGAAGATGATGTGATGGCGGTTCGATGTTGAAGATGACTCAAAAGATGTTCGATGTTTAAACATGATGTTCCAGATCTAGAAGATCCTCCAGGTCCATAAGTATGTTTGTTTTTGGTTTTTTTTTTCAGATTTGCAATTTTTTTGCGTTTTGTAGTTCTTCATTTTTTTGTATTTTGTAGATCTGCAACTTTTTCCTGGATATGTTGTTGTTTTTTATGTTTTCTGTTCAAGAAGATGAATGTTTTTAATTTCTTGATTTATCAATTTTTTGTGTAAAATTTGTTCAAGAAAAAATGCATGTTACATTTTTCCGTGTCACATAAATAATGTACGTTTACATAAAATAAAGTGCATTGTTACACTTTTTTAGATTATTGTAAAAATAAAGTGTGTTGTTACATGCAACTTTTTTCTGGATATGTTTTTTTTTTTTGTTCAAGAAGATGAATGTTTTTAATTTCTTGATTTATCAATTTTTTGTGTAAAATTTGTTCAAGAAAAAATGCATGTTACATTTTTCCGTGTCACATAAATAATGTACGTTTACATAAAATAAAGTGAATTGTTACACTTTTTTAGATTATTGTAAAAATAAAGTGTATTGTTACATGCAACTTTTTTCTGGATATTTTGTTTTTTTTTTTTTTTTGTTCAAGAAGATGAATGTTTTTAATTTCTTGATTTATCAAATTTTTGTGTAAATTTTGTTCAAGAAAAAATGCATATTACATTTTTCCGTGTCACATAAATAATGTACATTTACATAAAATAAAGTGCATTGTTACACTTTCTTAGATTATTGTAAAAATAAGTGTGTTGTTACATTTTTTTATGTTACAAAATGATAATCAGTTTCAGAGTTAAAAAGTCATACATGTGTAACATGTTTTAATGTTTTGATTAATCTTCCATTTTTGTCTTTTTTTTACAGTTCAGTGGATGTCCGTTTATAAGGTGGGTCGACCAACCCATGTGCCCCCGATTTGCTATGATTATTCCTGGACTATTGAGAACTATTAACAGGCTACAAGTTCAGGTTATAGCTCGTGAAGATGAATTTAGAAAGAAGAAAACCATTACTTGATTTATCATTTTCGTTGTTGTAACTTCCACAATGTTTGTTTGTACTCCTGGATTGATTTCAAAGTTTTTATATTTAATGTGTAACTTTCCTTTGGCCCATCTTCCTTCATGTTTTACAAAGTACATAGGACCTGCAAATTATGTAACACAATGCAACATCATTCGTAGTATTTAATTCAAAAGTGTAAGATAGAAACATAAAAAATGAAATAAAAACAATCTAAAAATCATCAGAGAGAGAGAGAGAGAGAAAACATAAAATAATGAAAGAAAAGTACATTGAGTTTCTAGAAAATTAATGGGTGACAGAACTTTATTACTTTACTGCACTTTCTTTGTTCCAATATTACCCTTCATTACATGAAATACATTAAAAAATTGAGACAAAGTACACAAAAGCAATTGATGGGGCAAGAGTGAATCCTAGCCATCCATCAAGTATGATCAATGGTGGTTATTGGGTTTCTAGGGTTTAGTCAACTCAACCGGGTTTTCGATTTATCCTTGCCCTATATATATAGGGTAGGGTTCCAGCGTGAACAACCTCCCAAGAGTGAACTGCGTGAACAGATATGGACCCTTGATTTCCTTTTTAGTTGTTAAGGGTAGGATTGTAATTATATAAAAAATTAGATTTAAATCATTATTTTAATAATTGAATTAAGTTACATCTTTCCTAATTTAAATTCATTATCCACATTATGTTTATTTATTAATAAGATAATTATCAAAACAAACAACAAATCACCACATTTAAATTTTAATTTTTATTTCATATTTCATCACCAGAATTCAAATTTTGATTTTTAAGATCCACGTAACCTTCATATTTCAATGGTATACACATGTGTACTTGGATATAAATAGAATAGTACACATGTGTACTCAGCATCTTACATATGTGTACAGTAATTCACAGGTGTACATCAACATTCAATACAAAAAAAATTATGAGATATCACAAAAACAGACGATATACACATGTGTACATCGCATTAAAAGGAGGGCAAAATCAGAATACACATGTGTACATCGCATTTAAACAAATAATTATTTTAATAATTGAATTAAGTTACATCTTTCCTAATCCTTGATTTGATTTGTGAGAGATTTATGCAATCAATTTAAGAGGATAATTGATTACTTGATTTGTGAGAGATTTATGCAAACAATTTAAGATTGAAATTACACATATACCCTTTTTGTATTTAATTAAATGGAAAAAATTAACCAAATAATTACCATCATGCCACTCACTTTAATCTCAAGATCATAAAAATTAAGGGCCCAGATCAGTTCACGCAGTTCACTCTTGGGATTTTGTTCACGTTTGAACCTAATCTTATATATATATATATATATATATATATATATATATATATATATATATATATATATATATATATAGGGGACCGCTAAAATGAGAACCACCTCCAGTTGTAAGAACCGCGAGAACCACTTTCTAGCCATTAGATCAAGTAGATGGATGGATGAGATTAAAAGTATTTAAAAATAATATTAAGTATTTTTTGTCTTATTATGTCTTTAATATTATAATCCAAAAGGGTATTTAAGTAAAATCACTCTATTTTGTCTTTTTTAGTTTATTGTTTTTTTATTACTTTATTGTATTATTATATTACTTTTTATTTTTTAAACATAATTTTTTTATTAAAAACATTTTTAAATTCAGATTTTTTTGAAAGATTTTTTATACTTTTTACAATTTAAGTTTTACGTTAAACTTTTTACGTTTTACGTTTTTTGACGCGCCGTTTTTACGCCGGGTTTTTCAAGCGTCGTTTTTTTAACACGCCGTTTTTTTTAACACGCCGGTTTTTTACGTTAACGTTTTTTTTACGTTTTACGCGCCGTTTTTTTACGTTAACATTTTTTACGTTTTTCCGTTTTACGCGCCGGTTTTTTACGTTTTACTAAAAAAAATTTACGATTTACGTTTTACCAAAAACTTTTTACGTTTTACGAAAAACTTTTTACGTTTTACGTAAAACATTTTACGTTTTACGTTCTACGTTTTTACGTTTTACGTTAAAGTTTACGGTTTACCTTTTTTTTTACAAAAACGTTTTTA
>JARYGA010024308.1:0-44887 GCA_030545235.1 Helianthus tuberosus | reverse complement strand
GTTGGATCAGATTAATGACTGAATCAGAGTGTTTCTGATGTTATAACAGGTGCTCTACTGTCCAAAGGTTGCATGCAAGTCGATTGGTCAGTCCCTAAGTCGAACACAGCTGTTAACAACTCAGAACAGACAAGAAATTGACACTTGAGCGTATTCTGGTCGCTGGTAGTTGCTCGCGTACGCGAGGACAGCGTCGCGCAGCGCGACCAGACGTTACCAGCTTTTTTTAAGTTTCTTAAATGTTACAATTCAGCCCCCGATCTTGTGATGCGTGTTTTGTTCGTTTATTTGGCACTCTAGACCCTCAAATCCAGTTTTTATAAACCTTGGGACTTTTATAAACTTGGCAAAGTTCCCGGTTCAGTTTGCGCTCACCCGAAAAGTCACGAAATTCACGATTACGTATTTGACCTTTCGTATACGGTTTTAATCATAACTTTCTCATACGTTTACGAAACTTCATGAAATTTTTATCACATATTCTTATGAGTATATTTTATTTTTACAAAGCTTCGGGTTTGCCAAAAGATCACTCAGAGGTATGAATTCAACATGTTGACACATTTAGCCCCTGTAGTTTGTAATTCCTCACTTTCTTACATCTTTCGCTTCGTATGATCCACGATTCTTCCGTTTAAGATTATAAACACCATGTAGGGTTATTGTAGGGCCTATTTATCAGTTGTTGACGCTTTGGACCCTTGAATTTACATAGTTTCACCGTTTGTCAACTTTAGTCCCTCTAAAGTATGTTTTCGCATATTCAAAGTCCGTGACACGTGTCAGTACATTATTGGACGTAAATTTCCGAGGTGTTACAATACCCATTGAGGAAAATGACTCATTCCGTTCATTTTCGTTTCTGAAGAATATCCATCGAGGGAAATGAATATCCTTGATTCTTCCTTCATTTCCATTTCTGAAGAATACCCATTGAGGAAAATGACTCATTCCATTCATTTTCGTTTCTGAAGAATATCCATCGAGGGAAATGAATATCCTTGATTCTTCCTTCATTTCCATTTCTGAAGAATTACCATTGAGGAAAATGACTCATTCCATTCATTTTCGTTTCGAAAGAATATCCATCGAGGGAAATGAATATCCTTGATTCTTCCTTCATTTCCATTTCTGAAGAATTACCATTGAGGAAAATGACTCATTCCATTCATTTTCGTTTCGAAAGAATATCCATCGAGGGAAATGAATATCCTTGATTCTTCTTTCATTTCCATTTCTGAAGAATACCCATTGAGGAAAATGACTCATTCCGTTCATTTTCGTTTCTGAAGAATATCCATCGAGGGAAATGAATATCCTTGATTCTTCCTTCATTTCCATTTATGAAGAATTACCATTGAGGAAAATGACTCATTCCATTCATTTTCGTTTCGAAAGAATATCCATCGAGGGAAATGAATATCCTTGATTCTTCCTTCATTTCCATTTCTGAAGAATTACCATTGAGGAAAATGACTCATTCCATTCATTTTCGTTTCTGAAGAATATCCATTTCTGAAGAATTACCATTGATGAAAATGACTCATTCCGTTCATTTTCGTTTCTAAAGAATATCCATCGAGGGAAATGAATATCCTTGATTCTTCCTTTATTTCCATTTCTGAAGAATTCACATTGAGGAAAATGACTCATTCCGTTCATTTTCGTTTAAGAAGAATATCCATCGAGGGAAATGAATATCCTTGATTCTTCCTTCATTTCCATTTCTGAAGAATACCCATTGAGGAAAATGACTCATTCCGTTCATTTTCGTTTCTGAAGAATATCCATCGAGGGAAATGAATATCCTTGATTCTTCCTTCATTTCCATTTCTGAAGAATACCCATTGAGGAAAATGACTCATTCCGTTCATTTTCGTTTCTGAAGAATATCCATCGAGGGAAATGAATATCCTTGATTCTTCCTTCATTTCCATTTCTGTAGAATACCCATTGAGGAAAATGACCCATTCCATTCATTTTCGTTTCTGAAGAATATCCATCGAGGGAAATGAATATCCTTGATTCTTCCTTCATTTCCATTTCTGAAGAATACCCATTGAGGAAAATGACTCATTCCGTTCATTTTCGTTTCTGAAGAATATCCATCGAGGGAAATGAATATCCTTGATTCTTCCTTCATTTCCATTTCTAAAGAATACCCGTTGAGGAAAATGACTCATTCCGTTCATTTTCGTTTCTGAAGAATATCTATCGAGGGAAATGAATATCCTTGATTCTTCCTTCATTTCCATTTCTGAAGAATTACCATTGACGAAAATGACTCATTCCGTTCATTTTCGTTTCTGAAGAATATCCATCGAGGGAAATGAATATCCTTGATTCTTCCTTTATTTCCATTTCTGAAGAATTCACATTGAGGAAAATGACTCATTCCGTTCATTTTCGTTTAAGAAGAATATCCATCGAGGGAAATGAATATCCTTGATTCTTCCTTCATTTCCAATTCTGAAGAATACCCATTGAGGAAAATGACTCATTCCGTTCATTTTCGTTTCTGAAGAATATCCATCGAGGGAAATGAATATCCTTGATTCTTCCTTCATTTCCATTTCTGAAGAATACCCATTGAGGAAAATGACTCATTCCGTTCATTTTCGTTTCTGAAGAATATCCATCGTGGGAAATGAATATCCTTGATTCTTCCTTTATTTCCAATTCCGAAGAATTACCATTGAGGAAAATGACTAATTCCGTTCATTTTCGTTTCGAAAGAATATCCATCGAGGGAAATGAATATCCTTGATTCTTCCTTCATTTCCATTTCTGAAGAATACCCATTGAGGAAAATGACTCATTCCGTTCATTTTCGTTTCTGAAGAATATCCATCGAGGGAAATGAATATCCTTGATTCTTCCTTCATTTCCATTTCTGAAGAATACCCATTGAGGAAAATGACTCATTCCGTTCATTTTCGTTTCTGAAGAATATCTATCGAGGGAAATGAATATCCATGATTCTTACTTCATTTCCGTTTCTGAAGAATTACCATTGACGAAAATGACTCATTCCGTTCATTTTCGTTTCTGAAGAATATCCATCGAGGGAAATGAATATCCTTGATTCTTCCTTTATTTCCATTTCTGAAGAATTCACATTGAGGAAAATGACTCATTCCGTTCATTTTCGTTTAAGAAGAATATCCATCGAGGGAAATGAATATCCTTGATTCTTCCTTCATTTCCATTTCTGAAGAATACCCATTGAGGAAAATGACTCATTCCGTTCATTTTCGTTTCTGAAGAATATCCATCGTGGGAAATGAATATCCTTGATTCTTCCTTTATTTCCAATTCCGAAGAATTACCATTGAGGAAAATGACTAATTCCGTTCATTTTCGTTTCGAAAGAATATCCATCGAGGGAAATGAATATCCTTGATTCTTCCTTCATTTCCATTTCTGAAGAATACCCATTGAGGAAAATGACTCATTCCGTTCATTTTCGTTTCTGAAGAATATCCATCGAGGGAAATGAATATCCTTGATTCTTCCTTCATTTCCATTTCTGAAGAATACCCATTGAGGAAAATGACTCATTCCATTCATTTTCGTTTCTGAAGAATATCTATCGAGGGAAATGAATATCCATGATTCTTACTTCATTTCCGTTTCTGAAGAATTACCATTGACGAAAATGACTCATTCCGTTCATTTTCGTTTCTGAAGAATATCCATCGAGGGAAATGAATATCCTTGATTCTTCCTTTATTTCCATTTCTGAAGAATTCACATTGAGGAAAATGACTCATTCCGTTCATTTTCGTTTAAGAAGAATATCCATCGAGGGAAATGAATATCCTTGATTCTTCCTTCATTTCCATTTCTGAAGAATACCCATTGAGGAAAATGACTCATTCCGTTCATTTTCGTTTCTGAAGAATATCCATCGAGGGAAATGAATATCCTTGATTCTTCCTTCATTTCCATTTCTGAAGAATACCCATTGAGGAAAATGACTCATTCCGTTCATTTTCGTTTCTGAAGAATATCCATCGAGGGAAATGAATATCCTTGATTCTTCCTTCATTTCCATTTCTGAAGAATACCCATTGAGGAAAATGACCCATTCCATTCATTTTCGTTTCTGAAGAATATCCATCGACGGAAATGAATATCCTTGATTCTTCCTTCATTTCCATTTTTGAAGAATACCCATTGAGGAAAATGACTCATTCCGTTCATTTTCGTTTCTGAAGAATATCCATCGAGGGAAATGAATATCCTTGATTCTTCCTTCATTTCCATTTCTGAAGAATTACCATTGAGGAAAATGACTCATTCCATTCATTTTCGTTTCGAAAGAATATCCATCGAGGGAAATGAATATCCTTGATTCTTCCTACATTTCCATTTCTGAAGAATACCCATTGAGGAAAATGACTCATTCTGTTCATTTTCGTTTCTGAAGAATATCCATCGAGGGAAATGAATATCCTTGATTCTTCCTTCATTTCCATTTCTGAAGAATACCCATTGAGGAAAATGACTCATTCCGTTCATTTTCATTTCTGAAGAATATCCATCGAGGGAAATGAATATCCTTGATTCTTCCTTCATTTCCATTTCTGAAGAATACCCATTGAGGAAAATGACTCATTCCGTTCATTTTCGTTTCTGAAGAATATCCATCGTGGGAAATGAATATCCTTGATTCTTCCTTTATTTCCAATTCCGAAGAATTACCATTGAGGAAAATGACTCATTCCGTTCATTTTCTTTTCGAAAGAATATCCATCGAGGGAAATGAATATCCTAGATTCTTCCTTCATTTCCATTTCTGAAGAATACCCATTGAGGAAAATGACTCATTCCGTTCATTTTCGTTTCTGAAGAATATCCATCGAGGGAAATGAATATCCTTGATTCTTCCTTCATTTCCATTTCTGAAGAATACACATTGAGGAAAATGACTCATTCCGTTCATTTTCGTTTCTGAAGAATATCTATCGAGGGAAATGAATATCCATGATTCTTACTTCATTTCCATTTCTGAAGAATTACCATTGACAAAAATGACTCATTCCGTTCATTTTCGTTTCGAAAGAATATCCATCGAGGGAAATGAATATCCTTGATTCTTCCTTCATTTCCATTTCTGAAGAATAACCATTGAGGAAAATGACTCGTTCCGTTCATTTTCGTTTCTGAAGAATATCCATCGAGGGAATTGAATATCCTTGATTCATCCTTCATTTCCATTTCTGAAGAATTACCATTGAGGAAAATGACTCATTCCATTCATTTTCGTTTCGAAAGCATATCCATCGAGGGAAATGAATATCCTTGATTCTTCCTTCATTTCCATTTCTGAAGAATACCCATTGAGGAAAATGACTCATTCCGTTCATTTTCGTTTCTGAAGAATATCCATCGAGGGAAATGAATATCCTTGATTCTTCCTTCATTTCCATTTATGAAGAATTACCATTGAGGAAAATGACTCATTCCATTCATTTTCGTTTCGAAAGAATATCCATCGAGGGAAATGAATATCCTTGATTCTTCCTTCATTTCCATTTCTGAAGAATTACCATTGAGGAAAATGACTCATTCCATTCATTTTCGTTTCTGAAGAATATCCATTTCTGAAGAATTACCATTGATGAAAATGACTCATTCCGTTCATTTTCGTTTCTAAAGAATATCCAACGAGGGAAATGAATATCCTTGATTCTTCCTTTATTTCCATTTCTGAAGAATTCACATTGAGGAAAATGACTCATTCCGTTCATTTTCGTTTAAGAAGAATATCCATCGAGGGAAATGAATATCCTTGATTCTTCCTTCATTTCCATTTCTGAAGAATACCCATTGAGGAAAATGACTCATTCCGTTCATTTTCGTTTCTGAAGAATATCCATCGAGGGAAATGAATATCCTTGATTCTTCCTTCATTTCCATTTCTGAAGAATACCCATTGAGGAAAATGACTCATTCCGTTCATTTTCGTTTCTGAAGAATATCCATCGAGGGAAATGAATACCCTTGATTCTTCCTTCATTTCCATTTCTGTAGAATACCCATTGAGGAAAATGACCCATTCCATTCATTTTCGTTTCTGAAGAATATCCATCGAGGGAAATGAATATCCTTGATTCTTCATTCATTTCCATTTCTGAAGAATACCCATTGAGGAAAATGACTCATTCCGTTCATTTTCGTTTCTGAAGAATATCCATCGAGGGAAATGAATATCCTAGATTCTTCCTTCATTTCCATTTCTAAAGAATACCCGTTGAGGAAAATGACTCATTCCGTTCATTTTCGTTTCTGAAGAATATCCGTCGAGGGAAATGAATATCCTTGATTCTTCCTTCATTTCCATTTCTGAAGAATACCCATTGAGGAAAATGACTCATTCCGTTCATTTTCGTTTCTGAAGAATATCCATCGAGGGAAATGAATATCCTTGATTCTTCCTTCATTTCCATTTCTAAAGAATACCCGTTGAGGAAAATGACTCATTCCGTTCATTTTCGTTTCTGAAGAATATCTATCGAGGGAAATGAATATCCTTGATTCTTCCTTCATTTCCATTTCTGAAGAATTACCATTGACGAAAATGACTCATTCCGTTCATTTTCGTTTCTGAAGAATATCCATCGAGGGAAATGAATATCCTTGATTCTTCCTTTATTTCCATTTCTGAAGAATTCACATTGAGGAAAATGACTCATTCCGTTCATTTTCGTTTAAGAAGAATATCCATCGAGGGAAATGAATATCCTCGATTCTTCCTTCATTTCCAATTCTGAAGAATACCCATTGAGGAAAATGACTCATTCCGTTCATTTTCGTTTCTAAAGAATATCCATCGAGGGAAATGAATATCCTTGAGTCTTCCTTCATTTCCATTTCTGAAGAATACCCATTGAGGAAAATGACTCATTCCGTTCATTTTCGTTTCTGAAGAATATCCATCGTGGGAAATGAATATCCTTGATTCTTCCTTTATTTCCAATTCCGAAGAATTACCATTGAGGAAAATGACTAATTCCGTTCATTTTCGTTTCGAAAGAATATCCATCGAGGGAAATGAATATCCTTGATTCTTCCTTCATTTCCATTTATGAAGAATTACCATTGAGGAAAATGACTCATTCCATTCATTTTCGTTTCGAAAGAATATCCATCGAGGGAAATGAATATCCTTGATTCTTCCTTCATTTCCATTTCTGAAGAATTACCATTGAGGAAAATGACTCATTCCATTCATTTTCGTTTCTGAAGAATATCCATTTCTGAAGAATTACCATTGATGAAAATGACTCATTCCGTTCATTTTCGTTTCTAAAGAATATCCAACGAGGGAAATGAATATCCTTGATTCTTCCTTTATTTCCATTTCTGAAGAATTCACATTGAGGAAAATGACTCATTCCGTTCATTTTCGTTTAAGAAGAATATCCAACGTTTTATTGAGCCTCTCTTTTATGTATCTCAATTTATATGTGATTTTATACTTGAACGATCATCCATTTCAAACTTTTTACTTATTTCGCACGTTTATCGCAATCAAAAACAATAATAATCTCTCGTGAACAAACTAAATTTACAATGCTTTCATTTATTCACGTTATGCTATATGAAATTCATGATTATGCTATATGAGACGTTTAAACCTTTGTATGCTATGTGAATCAAGTTGAACCCTTTATGCTATGTGACACGTGATGCTATATGAATCATTTCATGAAAACAATTTTCTTAAACAAACATTATGATCAAGTCTCACCTATTCGTTCCTTTGAATCTTAGATGACTCCCCGTCACTCCAAAATGTCTAAGAAGTCAAAGTCTCGCTCCAAGAAGAAGATGATGGTCTTCATGGCAAATCAAATTGCGCGCATCGTCCCAAAGGTCGTTACTGAAATTCGAGCTTCTGAAACTCCAAACTCCTCCGTCGACTCGAAGGTCGAAACACGCAAGCCCGTTTCGTTCAACTTCAAGCACTTTTCATCGTGCAATCCCAAGCCATTCACCGGCAATGATGGGGTGACCGCCATGCTCGAATGGTTTGATAGCATGGAGGTCACGTTCATCAATAGTGATTGCCCCAAAGAGCTCAGAACGCGTAGTGCGACTGGGGTATTCCAAGCCCGAGCTCTCGAATGGTGGACGAACGAAAGGAACATTCGTTCGAACGAACTGGCATATGCGTTGGAGTGGGAAGAAGTCAAGGCCCTGATGATGGACGAGTTTTGTCCTCCGCATGAGCAACAAAGGTTGGAGGAAGAATTTTGGGCGCTAAAGCAAGTGGGAGATGAGAACCTAGCTTATACCACCCGTTTCAAACAACTTAGCTTCATTGTTCCTCACCTCGTTATGACCACCGACCGCAAGATAAGGACGTACACCAATGGGTTACCCTCTGTTATGCGTGATACCATCGAGGCAGCCAAACTCGATAATATTGAAGCTGTTTACCGCCTAGCTGCTTCCCTAAACAACAATCGCATTCGCGATGAACAGGTTGCTACCAAGATAGCCAATCAGATTACCACTGACCATGTAGCCCAAGCAAGTGGTGGCGAAGGCAGGAAACGAAAGTTTCAACACACAGAGTCAGTCAACAAAGTACGCGCTTGCTACAAGTGTGGAGACACTACTCATCTTCGCCCACAATGTCCTCTATGGAACCAAGAACGACATCAAGCCCAAGACGACGACGAAGACAGTGAGGATACGTTTTCTCATTAGTAACCTTATTACCTCTATTCGCGTAAAACCTTGTGTTGTTAAACTTGAATTTATGTCGTTTCCGGTCAAAAAAAAAAAATTGATGGCAAGTTCATCACCATAGAATTTTACTTTCCGTTATTGTCTTCTCGCACTCAACATCCATGTTTCCTCGAACGACGAAGTATCCCTATCTTTTCCCTACGTCTTCCTAAATTTTGGGACGAAATTTCCTAAAGGAGGGGAGACTGTAACGCCCGGCTTTTTCGTACTTTCCATTTATAGAAAGTTTTGTTCGTATTTCTATTTTTGGAAACGTTGTATTCTTGTAATCGTTCCTTCCTTGTAATCGTTGTAAAACCGAGACTTGAATCATTAATGAAAATCGTATTTTGTTACAAATATGTTATACACACCTTATATATGCTCGTATGTTCGAATTGGTGAATCAATTGATGTTTAATCGTCATTCTTGGAAACTATGTGCTAAACTTGTAATTAATCTAAACTTATGCCTAAAACGTGTATTGAACGTAAATGAAACTTGATCATGATACTTATACGCTTAATTATACTTGGTTTATACTTCTCGTACTTGAACTTATCTTAAAATATACTTATATGGCAAGAATGGCCCTTAAAAGTCCTAAAAACACCAAATTTAACAAGTCTGGGGGCTAAAGTGCAATTTTTGAAACTTATAAGGAAATCAGAAGTGGCGGGCGGCCCGCTTTAACTTACCAGAAACCTAATGCGGGCCGCATTAGCCTTGTATTCGTAGAAAACGCAACCAGCTTCGATCAGACGCGATTTTTGCACGAAATCCAACTTCTAAACACTCCCCAATCACCTTAATTCCACCTCTAAACTCCTCCAATCACTACCAACCTCTACCATTATAAATATAACACCTCTCCACACCATTTGACACTTTCACAACACTCAAAACTCTCCAAAATACTCTCTAGTTCTTGCAAGAAGCTGAAATTCGGGTAAACACATACCCTTGCACTAAAATGAGCATATCTCACTCATTTCTTAACCAAATCACTCGATTCTTCTTCCTACATGCTTGGTTTATCATGGGGTTCGATTCCTTGACTTCTCCTTGGAGAAATCAGACCTGGAATTGCTCCAAAATCGACCACAAACTTTCTGTTTTACTTTATGTTCTTCAAAAGTATGTTAAACTCATCCAACTTGTGTTAAACACATCTCATACCTATGTCCCAATGCTTACAACCTCTTCCATGGTTGGTTAGGCTTAAAAACAAGGTTGAGAAACTATAAATCAGAGGTTAAAACCTCAAATAATTCTGTTTTGTTTAGGGTGTTTAACCCACAAATCATGTTCAAACTTATGTTTTGATAAAGAAGTGATTATGGAACAACTTGGGTTGTTCCAACATAGAATCCTCACATGATTTGATGATTTCCTCTTAGTATAATTTGTTATATTATTGTACCTACCTTAGTTCTTGACCCTCCTTGGTTGTTTTTACATCAAGTGTAGTGGTGAACATACAAGGGGTTCCTAAATGGAAGCTTGTCTTCCTACCCCATACATGACATCTATGAACAACTTGAGGTGCCTAAATGAAGATCTTATTCTTCTACCTCCTACTTGAATTATTGGACTTAATAATATATAATACTTAAGTATATATACACTCATTCGAACCTTTAATATTAAACTTGTGTTTATATGTTAAAGTAGTAGAATACCATCTAAGACTTAACACCCAAGTATGATTCTAATGGGCATACTACCCATGAAATACAATATAACCCTAGTGGTTACGTAGTGTCATACAAGAGTATAAGTTAAAGATGATTATTTTGATATCGTACTTTATGTTATGTTAAACTCCAAAATTATAATCTTCCGTTGAACGCCAAACTCACACACCTACGTTTCCTCGTGTAGAAGGACTAGGTGCTCCAAACTAATCCATCCATCAACTCACTCGCGGGATTTCAAGTAGGAAAGCTTGCAACCACCGTGAGTATACTCGATCCCTTTTTCCCCTTTTTATTTTGGGATGCAACATGTACACTATGTAAACAATCTTTGAAACTAGAAACTAAACATACTCAATCCTTGTACAAACATGAAACTAATGTGCTTTACTTATGATTCTTGTATGCTCTATTTGAACGATTTGGAACGTATATGCTCATTAACTTTGCTAGCCCACCTTAACAATTATAGCGCTATAGGATTTACGCACCGCCCTTGAGACTTGGGGGTATTGTTAAGTTAAACATTTACTATCCCGCTATCAATTGGGATTAGACTATTTTATGCGTTGGATTCTTGGGTTTGATCATAGTGTACGCCAAAATTGCATACTAGTAATTCACATATTATGAATCATGTTGGATTTGAGCTTTTATTCTATTATGCTATGTAAACAAACTTGTATACTCGCTCATTGCCTTTGCATTGAAACTCTATTTTAATACATGTTGCAGGTTGATTATTGAAGTGGATGAATGATGAAACAAGTTTAGGGTGGACTAGATACACACCTTTAATCTATTTATCTTTTTGTGTTATGTTATTTGTTGAAACAATGTTGTATTTTGTTTTGAATGTTGTATGACAATTTAGCATTTGCAATGAAATTTGAATTTAATTAAATATTGTCACATAGTGTTATGAAGTCTCTAGCAATCTATACACACTTCGTCTCATCCCGATGTTTCCGCCATCGGTTGGGGTGTGACAGATTGGTATCAGAGCCATAACTATAGGGAATTAGGAAAATTGCCATGCTTTTGCCCTAATCTATAGTTTTAGGAATTTTGCCTCTTATGTGTCGTTTAAAACTTTTGTACTCTACCATGCATGCTTCCTAGCTACACTTCTTGTTGATTAAATTTATATGCCTTTCCTAAGGTTAACATGAACACACTTATGCTTATTTTTATACTCTTGTAACACAAACGAGACAACTTTACCAAAATAGGCGTGAAACCCACAATTTGGTAAACAACTCTCATTCTACCTTAAACTATTTTGCACGAAATTTCACCATTAAGCTAGGAGTGAAATCCACAACTTAATGGTAATTTCCATTTCAACTCTAGTGGACCCTTGTCAAAGTGTCGAAATTTTATTTTGACCCGACAAGTACCAACCACATTTAGGGTACGAAATCGTCAAGCTAGGGGTGAAACCCGCATCTCGTCGATTAAGTCCCATTCCTCGATTTTCAATCTCGCCAAAGTCCCGATTGTTTCAATCAATTAGAGATGTGTAGTAACCGGAAGGGTAAGATACCGTTAATCGCTTCTCGACGAGAGTATCTTACTTATAGGCCAAAGCACGTTTCCTCTAATTCGAAAGAACTTTCGACCCACTTTGGAATAGTCGACGTTTCTCTACCCGAAACAATCCAACGTTTTATTGAGCCTCTCTTTTATGTATCTCAATTTATATGTGATTTTATACTTGAACGATCATCCATTTCAAACTTTTTACTTATTTCGCACGTTTATCGCAATCAAAAACAATAATAATCTCTCGTGAACAAACTAAATTTACAATGCTTTCATTTATTCACGTTATGCTATATGAAATTCATGATTATGCTATATGAGACGTTTAAACCTTTGTATGCTATGTGAATCAAGTTGAACCCTTTATGCTATGTGACACGTGATGCTATATGAATCATTTCATGAAAACAATTTTCTTAAACAAACATTATGATCAAGTCTCACCTATTCGTTCCTTTGAATCTTAGATGACTCCCCGTCACTCCAAAATGTCTAAGAAGTCAAAGTCTCGCTCCAAGAAGAAGATGATGGTCTTCATGGCAAATCAAATTGCGCGCATCGTCCCAAAGGTCGTTACTGAAATTCGAGCTTCTGAAACTCCAAACTCCTCCGTCGACTCGAAGGTCGAAACACGCAAGCCCGTTTCGTTCAACTTCAAGCACTTTTCATCGTGCAATCCCAAGCCATTCACCGGCAATGATGGGGTGACCGCCATGCTCGAATGGTTTGATAGCATGGAGGTCACGTTCATCAATAGTGATTGCCCCAAAGAGCTCAGAACGCGTAGTGCGACTGGGGTATTCCAAGCCCGAGCTCTCGAATGGTGGACGAACGAAAGGAACATTCGTTCGAACGAACTGGCATATGCGTTGGAGTGGGAAGAAGTCAAGGCCCTGATGATGGACGAGTTTTGTCCTCCGCATGAGCAACAAAGGTTGGAGGAAGAATTTTGGGCGCTAAAGCAAGTGGGAGATGAGAACCTAGCTTATACCACCCGTTTCAAACAACTTAGCTTCATTGTTCCTCACCTCGTTATGACCACCGACCGCAAGATAAGGACGTACACCAATGGGTTACCCTCTGTTATGCGTGATACCATCGAGGCAGCCAAACTCGATAATATTGAAGCTGTTTACCGCCTAGCTGCTTCCCTAAACAACAATCGCATTCGCGATGAACAGGTTGCTACCAAGATAGCCAATCAGATTACCACTGACCATGTAGCCCAAGCAAGTGGTGGCGAAGGCAGGAAACGAAAGTTTCAACACACAGAGTCAGTCAACAAAGTACGCGCTTGCTACAAGTGTGGAGACACTACTCATCTTCGCCCACAATGTCCTCTATGGAACCAAGAACGACATCAAGCCCAAGACGACGACGAAGACAGTGAGGATACGTTTTCTCATTAGTAACCTTATTACCTCTATTCGCGTAAAACCTTGTGTTGTTAAACTTGAATTTATGTCGTTTCCGGTCAAAAAAAAAAAAAAAAAAAAAAATTTGATGGCAAGTTCATCACCATAGAATTTTACTTTCCGTTATTGTCTTCTCGCACTCAACATCCATGTTTCCTCGAACGACGAAGTATCCCTATCTTTTCCCTACGTCTTCCTAAATTTTGGGACGAAATTTCCTAAAGGAGGGGAGACTGTAACGCCCGGCTTTTTCGTACTTTCCATTTATAGAAAGTTTTGTTCGTATTTCTATTTTTGGAAACGTTGTATTCTTGTAATCGTTCCTTCCTTGTAATCGTTGTAAAACCGAGACTTGAATCATTAATGAAAATCGTATTTTGTTACAAATATGTTATACACACCTTATATATGCTCGTATGTTCGAATTGGTGAATCAATTGATGTTTAATCGTCATTCTTGGAAACTATGTGCTAAACTTGTAATTAATCTAAACTTATGCCTAAAACGTGTATTGAACGTAAATGAAACTTGATCATGATACTTATACGCTTAATTATACTTGGTTTATACTTCTCGTACTTGAACTTATCTTAAAATATACTTATATGGCAAGAATGGCCCTTAAAAGTCCTAAAAACACCAAATTTAACAAGTCTGGGGGCTAAAGTGCAATTTTTGAAACTTATAAGGAAATCAGAAGTGGCGGGCGGCCCGCTTTAACTTACCAGAAACCTAATGCGGGCCGCATTAGCCTTGTATTCGTAGAAAACGCAACCAGCTTCGATCAGACGCGATTTTTGCACGAAATCCAACTTCTAAACACTCCCCAATCACCTTAATTCCACCTCTAAACTCCTCCAATCACTACCAACCTCTACCATTATAAATATAACACCTCTCCACACCATTTGACACTTTCACAACACTCAAAACTCTCCAAAATACTCTCTAGTTCTTGCAAGAAGCTGAAATTCGGGTAAACACATACCCTTGCACTAAAATGAGCATATCTCACTCATTTCTTAACCAAATCACTCGATTCTTCTTCCTACATGCTTGGTTTATCATGGGGTTCGATTCCTTGACTTCTCCTTGGAGAAATCAGACCTGGAATTGCTCCAAAATCGACCACAAACTTTATGTTTTACTTTATGTTCTTCAAAAGTATGTTAAACTCATCCAACTTGTGTTAAACACATCTCATACCTATGTCCCAATGCTTACAACCTCTTCCATGGTTGGTTAGGCTTAAAAACAAGGTTGAGAAACTATAAATCAGAGGTTAAAACCTCAAATAATTCTGTTTTGTTTAGGGTGTTTAACCCACAAATCATGTTCAAACTTATGTTTTGATAAAGAAGTGATTATGGAACAACTTGGGTTGTTCCAACATAGAATCCTCACATGATTTGATGATTTCCTCTTAGTATAATTTGTTATATTATTGTACCTACCTTAGTTCTTGACCCTCCTTGGTTGTTTTTACATCAAGTGTAGTGGTGAACATACAAGGGGTTCCTAAATGGAAGCTTGTCTTCCTACCCCATACATGACATCTATGAACAACTTGAGGTGCCTAAATGAAGATCTTATTCTTCTACCTCCTACTTGAATTATTGGACTTAATAATATATAATACTTAAGTATATATACACTCATTCGAACCTTTAATATTAAACTTGTGTTTATATGTTAAAGTAGTAGAATACCATCTAAGACTTAACACCCAAGTATGATTCTAATGGGCATACTACCCATGAAATACAATATAACCCTAGTGGTTACGTAGTGTCATACAAGAGTATAAGTTAAAGATGATTATTTTGATATCGTACTTTATGTTATGTTAAACTCCAAAATTATAATCTTCCGTTGAACGCCAAACTCACACACCTACGTTTCCTCGTGTAGAAGGACTAGGTGCTCCAAACTAATCCATCCATCAACTCACTCGCGGGATTTCAAGTAGGAAAGCTTGCAACCACCGTGAGTATACTCGATCCCTTTTTCCCCTTTTTATTTTGGGATGCAACATGTACACTATGTAAACAATCTTTGAAACTAGAAACTAAACATACTCAATCCTTGTACAAACATGAAACTAATGTGCTTTACTTATGATTCTTGTATGCTCTATTTGAACGATTTGGAACGTATATGCTCATTAACTTTGCTAGCCCACCTTAACAATTATAGCGCTATAGGATTTACGCACCGCCCTTGAGACTTGGGGGTATTGTTAAGTTAAACATTTACTATCCCGCTATCAATTGGGATTAGACTATTTTATGCGTTGGATTCTTGGGTTTGATCATAGTGTACGCCAAAATTGCATACTAGTAATTCACATATTATGAATCATGTTGGATTTGAGCTTTTATTCTATTATGCTATGTAAACAAACTTGTATACTCGCTCATTGCCTTTGCATTGAAACTCTATTTTAATACATGTTGCAGGTTGATTATTGAAGTGGATGAATGATGAAACAAGTTTAGGGTGGACTAGATACACACCTTTAATCTATTTATCTTTTTGTGTTATGTTATTTGTTGAAACAATGTTGTATTTTGTTTTGAATGTTGTATGACAATTTAGCATTTGCAATGAAATTTGAATTTAATTAAATATTGTCACATAGTGTTATGAAGTCTCTAGCAATCTATACACACTTCGTCTCATCCCGATGTTTCCGCCATCGGTTGGGGTGTGACACCTTGATTCTTCCTTCATTTCCATTTCTGAAGAATACCCATTGAGGAAAATGACTCATTCCGTTCATTTTCGTTTCTGAAGAATATCCATCGTGGGAAATGAATATCCTTGATTCTTCCTTTATTTCCAATTCCGAAGAATTACCATTGAGGAAAATGACTAATTCCGTTCATTTTCGTTTCGAAAGAATATCCATCGAGGGAAATGAATATCCTTGATTCTTCCTTCATTTCCATTTCTGAAGAATACCCATTGAGGAAAATGACTCATTCCGTTCATTTTCGTTTCTGAAGAATATCCATCGAGGGAAATGAATATCCTTGATTCTTCCTTCATTTCCATTTCTGAAGAATCCCCATTGAGGAAAATGACTCATTCCGTTCATTTTCGTTTCTGAAGAATATCTATCGAGGGAAATGAATATCCATGATTCTTACTTCATTTCCGTTTCTGAAGAATTACCATTGACGAAAATGACTCATTCCGTTCATTTTCGTTTCTGAAGAATATCCATCGAGGGAAATGAATATCCTTGATTCTTCCTTTATTTCCATTTCTGAAGAATTCACATTGAGGAAAATGACTCATTCCGTTCATTTTCGTTTAAGAAGAATATCCATCGAGGGAAATGAATATCCTTGATTCTTCCTTCATTTCCATTTCTGAAGAATACCCATTGAGGAAAATGACTCATTCCGTTCATTTTCGTTTCTGAAGAATATCCATCGAGGGAAATGAATAACCTTGATTCTTCCTTCATTTCCATTTCTGAAGAATACCCATTGAGGAAAATGACTCATTCCGTTCATTTTCGTTTCTGAAGAATATCCATCGAGGGAAATGAATATCCTTGATTCTTCCTTCATTTCCATTTCTGAAGAATACCCATTGAGGAAAATGACCCATTCCATTCATTTTCGTTTCGAAAGAATATCCATCGACGGAAATGAATATCCTTGATTCTTCCTTCATTTCCATTTTTGAAGAATACCCATTGAGGAAAATGACTCATTCCGTTCATTTTCGTTTCTGAAGAATATCCATCGAGGGAAATGAATATCCTTGATTCTTCCTTCATTTCCATTTCTGAAGAATTACCATTGAGGAAAATGACTCATTCCATTCATTTTCGTTTCGAAAGAATATCCATCGAGGGAAATGAATATCCTTGATTCTTCCTACATTTCCATTTCTGAAGAATACCCATTGAGGAAAATGACTCATTCTGTTCATTTTCGTTTCTGAAGAATATCCATCGAGGGAAATGCATATCCTTGATTCTTCCTTCATTTCCATTTCTGAAGAATACCCATTGAGGAAAATGACTCATTCCGTTCATTTTCATTTCTGAAGAATATCCATCGAGGGAAATGAATATCCTTGATTCTTCCTTCATTTCCATTTCTGAAGAATACCCATTGAGGAAAATGACTCATTCCGTTCATTTTCGTTTCTGAAGAATATCCATCGTGGGAAATGAATATCCTTGATTCTTCCTTTATTTCCAATTCCGAAGAATTACCATTGAGGAAAATGACTAATTCCGTTCATTTTCGTTTCGAAAGAATATCCATCGAGGGAAATGAATATCCTTGATTCTTCCTTCATTTCCATTTCTGAAGAATACCCATTGAGGAAAATGACTCATTCCGTTCATTTTCGTTTCTGAAGAATATCCATCGAGGGAAATGAATATCCTTGATTCTTCCTTCATTTCCATTTCTGAAGAATCCCCATTGAGGAAAATGACTCATTCCGTTCATTTTCGTTTCTGAAGAATATCTATCGAGGGAAATGAATATCCATGATTCTTACTTCATTTCCGTTTCTGAAGAATTACCATTGACGAAAATGACTCATTCCGTTCATTTTCGTTTCTGAAGAATATCCATCGAGGGAAATGAATATCCTTGATTCTTCCTTTATTTCCATTTCTGAAGAATTCACAGTGAGGAAAATGACTCATTCCGTTCATTTTCGTTTAAGAAGAATATCCATCGAGGGAAATGAATATCCTTGATTCTTCCTTCATTTCCATTTCTGAAGAATACCCATTGAGGAAAATGACTCATTCCGTTCATTTTCGTTTCTGAAGAATATCCATCGAGGGAAATGAATAACCTTGATTCTTCCTTCATTTCCATTTCTGAAGAATACCCATTGAGGAAAATGACTCATTCCGTTCATTTTCGTTTCTGAAGAATATCCATCGAGGGAAATGAATATCCTTGATTCTTCCTTCATTTCCATTTCTGAAGAATACCCATTGAGGAAAATGACCCATTCCATTCATTTTCGTTTCGAAAGAATATCCATCGACGGAAATGAATATCCTTGATTCTTCCTTCATTTCCATTTTTGAAGAATACCCATTGAGGAAAATGACTCATTCCGTTCATTTTCGTTTCTGAAGAATATCCATCGAGGGAAATGAATATCCTTGATTCTTCCTTCATTTCCATTTCTGAAGAATTACCATTGAGGAAAATGACTCATTCCATTCATTTTCGTTTCGAAAGAATATCCATCGAGGGAAATGAATATCCTTGATTCTTCCTACATTTCCATTTCTGAAGAATACCCATTGAGGAAAATGACTCATTCTGTTCATTTTCGTTTCTGAAGAATATCCATCGAGGGAAATGCATATCCTTGATTCTTCCTTCATTTCCATTTCTGAAGAATACCCATTGAGGAAAATGACTCATTCCGTTCATTTTCATTTCTGAAGAATATCCATCGAGGGAAATGAATATCCTTGATTCTTCCTTCATTTCCATTTCTGAAGAATACCCATTGAGGAAAATGACTCATTCCGTTCATTTTCGTTTCTGAAGAATATCCATCGTGGGAAATGAATATCCTTGATTCTTCCTTTATTTCCAATTCCGAAGAATTACCATTGAGGAAAATGACTAATTCCGTTCATTTTCGTTTCGAAAGAATATCCATCGAGGGAAATGAATATCCTTGATTCTTCCTTCATTTCCATTTCTGAAGAATACCCATTGAGGAAAATGACTCATTCCGTTCATTTTCGTTTCTGAAGAATATCCATCGAGGGAAATGAATATCCTTGATTCTTCCTTCATTTCCATTTCTGAAGAATCCCCATTGAGGAAAATGACTCATTCCGTTCATTTTCGTTTCTGAAGAATATCTATCGAGGGAAATGAATATCCATGATTCTTACTTCATTTCCGTTTCTGAAGAATTACCATTGACGAAAATGACTCATTCCGTTCATTTTCGTTTCTGAAGAATATCCATCGAGGGAAATGAATATCCTTGATTCTTCCTTTATTTCCATTTCTGAAGAATTCACAGTGAGGAAAATGACTCATTCCGTTCATTTTCGTTTAAGAAGAATATCCATCGAGGGAAATGAATATCCTTGATTCTTCCTTCATTTCCATTTCTGAAGAATACCCATTGAGGAAAATGACTCATTCCGTTCATTTTCGTTTCTGAAGAATATCCATCGAGGGAAATGAATAACCTTGATTCTTCCTTCATTTCCATTTCTGAAGAATACCCATTGAGGAAAATGACTCATTCCGTTCATTTTCGTTTCTGAAGAATATCCATCGAGGGAAATGAATATCCTTGATTCTTCCTTCATTTCCATTTCTGAAGAATACCCATTGAGGAAAATGACCCATTCCATTCATTTTCGTTTCGAAAGAATATCCATCGACGGAAATGAATATCCTTGATTCTTCCTTCATTTCCATTTTTGAAGAATACCCATTGAGGAAAATGACTCATTCCGTTCATTTTCGTTTCTGAAGAATATCCATCGAGGGAAATGAATATCCTTGATTCTTCCTTCATTTCCATTTCTGAAGAATTACCATTGAGGAAAATGACTCATTCCATTCATTTTCGTTTCGAAAGAATATCTATCGAGGGAAATGAATATCCTTGATTCTTCCTACATTTCCATTTCTGAAGAATACCCATTGAGGAAAATGACTCATTCTGTTCATTTTCGTTTCTGAAGAATATCCATCGACGGAAATGAATATCCTTGATTCTTCCTTCATTTCCATTTCTGAAGAATACCCATTGAGGAAAATGACTCATTCCGTTCATTTTCATTTCTGAAGAATATCCATCGAGGGAAATGAATATCCTTGATTCTTCCTTCATTTCCATTTCTGAAGAATACCCATTGAGGAAAATGACTCATTCCGTTCATTTTAGTTTCTGAAGAATATCCATCGTGGGAAATGAATATCCTTGATTCTTCCTTTATTTCCAATTCCGAAGAATTACCATTGAGGAAAATGACTCATTCCATTCATTTTCATTTCGAAAGAATATCCATCGAGGGAAATGAATATCCTTGATTCTTCCTTCATTTCCATTTCTCAAGAATACCCATTGAGGAAAATGACTCATTCCGTTCATTTTCGTTTCTGAAGAATATCCATCGAGGGAAATGAATATCCTTGATTCTTCCTTCATTTCCATTTCTGAAGAATACACATTGAGGAAAATGACTCATTCCGTTCATTTTCGTTTCTGAAGAATATCTATCGAGGGAAATGAATATCCATGATTCTTAATTCATTTCCATTTCTGAAGAATTACCATTGACAAAAATGACTCATTCCGTTCATTTTCGTTTCGAAAGAATATCCATCGAGGGAAATGAATATCCTTGATTCTTCCTTCATTTCCATTTCTGAAGAATAACCATTGAGGAAAATGACTCGTTCCGTTCATTTTCGTTTCTGAAGAATATCCATCGAGGGAATTGAATATCCTTGATTCTTCCTTCATTTCCATTTCTGAAGAATAACCATTGAGGAAAATGACTCATTCCGTTCATTTTCGTTTCTGAAGAATATCCATCGAGGGAAATGAATATCCTTGATTCTTCCTTCATTTCCATTTCTGAAGAACACCCATTGAGGAAAATGACTCATTCCGTTCATTTTCGTTTCTGAAGAATATCTATCGAGGGAAATGAATATCCATGATTCTTACTTCATTTCCGTTTCTGAAGAATTACCATTGACGAAAATGACTCATTCCGTTCATTTTCGTTTCTGAAGAATATCCATCGAGGGAAATGAATATCCTTGATTCTTCCTTCATTTCCATTTCTGAAGAATACCCATTGAGGAAAATGACTCATTCCGTTCATTTTCGTTTCTGAAGAATATCTATCGAGGGAAATGAATATCCATGATTCTTACTTCATTTCCGTTTCTGAAGAATTACCATTGACGAAAATGACTCATTCCGTTCATTTTCGTTTCTGAAGAATATCCATCGAGGGAAATGAATAGCCTTGATTCTTCCTTTATTTCCATTTCTGAAGAATTCACATTGAGGAAAATGACTCATTCCGTTCATTTTCGTTTAAGAAGAATATCCATCGAGGGAAATGAATATCCTTGATTCTTCCTTCATTTCCATTTCTGAAGAATACCCATTGAGGAAAATGACTCATTCCGTTCATTTTCGTTTCTGAAGAATATCCATCGTGGGAAATGAATATCCTTGATTCTTCCTTTATTTCCAATTCCGAAGAATTACCATTGAGGAAAATGACTAATTCCGTTCATTTTCGTTTCGAAAGAATATCCATCGAGGGAAATGAATATCCTTGATTCTTTCTTCATTTCCATTTCTGAAGAATACCCATTGAGGAAAATGACTCATTCCGTTCATTTTCGTTTCTGAAGAATATCCATCGAGGGAAATGAATATCCTTGATTCTTCCTTCATTTCCATTTCTGAAGAATACCCATTGAGGAAAATGACTCATTCCGTTCATTTTCGTTTCTGAAGAATATCTATCGAGGGAAATGAATATCCATGATTCTTACTTCATTTCCGTTTCTGAAGAATTACCATTGACGAAAATGACTCATTCCGTTCATTTTCGTTTCTGAAGAATATCCATCGAGGGAAATGAATATCCTTGATTCTTCCTTTATTTCCATTTCTGAAGAATTCACATTGAGGAAAATGACTCATTCCGTTCATTTTCGTTTAAGAAGAATATCCATCGAGGGAAATGAATATCCTTGATTCTTCCTTCATTTCCATTTCTGAAGAATACCCATTGAGGAAAATGACTCATTCCGTTCATTTTTGTTTCTGAAGAATATCCATCGAGGGAAATGAATATCCTTGATTCTTCCTTCATTTCCATTTCTGAAGAATACCCATTGAGGAAAATGACTCATTCCGTTCATTTTCGTTTCTGAAGAATATCCATCGAGGGAAATGAATATCCTTGATTCTTCCTTCATTTCCATTTCTGAAGAATACCCATTGAGGAAAATGACTCATTCCGTTCATTTTCGTTTCTGAAGAATATCCATCGAGGGAAATGAATATCCTTGATTCTTCCTTCATTTCCATTTCTGAAGAATAACCATTGAGGAAAATGACTCATTCCGTTCATTTTCGTTTCTGAAGAATATCCATCGAGGGAAATGAATATCCTTGATTCTTCCTTCATTTCCATTTCTGAAGAACACCCATTGAGGAAAATGACTCATTCCGTTCATTTTCGTTTCTGAAGAATATCTATCGAGGGAAATGAATATCCATGATTCTTACTTCATTTCCGTTTCTGAAGAATTACCATTGACGAAAATGACTCATTCCGTTCATTTTCGTTTCTGAAGAATATCCATCGAGGGAAATGAATATCCTTGATTCTTCCTTCATTTCCATTTCTGAAGAATACCCATTGAGGAAAATGACTCATTCCGTTCATTTTCGTTTCTGAAGAATATCTATCGAGGGAAATGAATATCCATGATTCTTACTTCATTTCCGTTTCTGAAGAATTACCATTGACGAAAATGACTCATTCCGTTCATTTTCGTTTCTGAAGAATATCCATCGAGGGAAATGAATATCCTTGATTCTTCCTTTATTTCCATTTCTGAAGAATTCACATTGAGGAAAATGACTCATTCCGTTCATTTTCGTTTAAGAAGAATATCCATCGACGGAAATGAATATCCTTGATTCTTCCTTCATTTCCATTTTTGAAGAATACCCATTGAGGAAAATGACTCATTCCGTTCATTTTCGTTTCTGAAGAATATCCATCGAGGGAAATGAATATCCTTGATTCTTCCTTCATTTCCATTTCTGAAGAATTACCATTGAGGAAAATGACTCATTCCATTCATTTTCGTTTCGAAAGAATATCCATCGAGGGAAATGAATATCCTTGATTCTTCCTACATTTCCATTTCTGAAGAATACCCATTGAGGAAAATGACTCATTCTGTTCATTTTCGTTTCTGAAGAATATCCATCGACGGAAATGAATATCCTTGATTCTTCCTTCATTTCCATTTCTGAAGAATACCCATTGAGGAAAATGACTCATTCCGTTCATTTTCATTTCTGAAGAATATCCATCGAGGGAAATGAATATCCTTGATTCTTCCTTCATTTCCATTTCTGAAGAATACCCATTGAGGAAAATGACTCATTCCGTTCATTTTCGTTTCTGAAGAATATCCATCGTGGGAAATGAATATCCTTGATTCTTCCTTTATTTCCAATTCCGAAGAATTACCATTGAGGAAAATGACTCATTCCGTTCATTTTCTTTTCGAAAGAATATCCATCGAGGGAAATGAATATCCTTGATTCTTCCTTCATTTCCATTTCTGAAGAATACCCATTGAGGAAAATGACTCATTCCGTTCATTTTCGTTTCTGAAGAATATCCATCGAGGGAAATGAATATCCTTGATTCTTCCTTCATTTCCATTTCTGAAGAATACACATTGAGGAAAATGACTCATTCCGTTCATTTTCGTTTCTGAAGAATATCTATCGAGGGAAATGAATATCCATGATTCTTACTTCATTTCCATTTCTGAAGAATTACCATTGACAAAAATGACTCATTCCGTTCATTTTCGTTTCGAAAGAATATCCATCGAGGGAAATGAATATCCTTGATTCTTCCTTCATTTCCATTTCTGAAGAATAACCATTGAGGAAAATGACTCGTTCCGTTCATTTTCGTTTCTGAAGAATATCCATCGAGGGAATTGAATATCCTTGATTCTTCCTTCATTTCCATTTCTGAAGAATAACCATTGAGGAAAATGACTCATCCCGTTCATTTTCGTTTCTGAAGAATATCCATCGAGGGAAATGAATATCCTTGATTCTTCCTTCATTTCCATTTCTGAAGAATACCCATTGAGGAAAATGACTCATTCCGTTCATTTTCATTTCTGAAGAATATCTATCGAGGGAAATGAATATCCATGATTCTTACTTCATTTCCGTTTCTGAAGAATTACCATTGACGAAAATGACTCATTCCGTTCATTTTCGTTTCTGAAGAATATCCATCGAGGGAAATGAATATCCTTGATTCTTCCTTTATTTCCATTTCTGAAGAATTCACATTGAGGAAAATGACTCATTCCGTTCATTTTCGTTTAAGAAGAATATCCATCGAGGGAAATGAATATCCTTGATTCTTCCTTCATTTCCATTTCTGAAGAATACCCATTGAGGAAAATGACTCATTCCGTTCATTTTCGTTTCTGAAGAATATCCATCGTGGGAAATGAATATCCTTGATTCTTCCTTTATTTCCAATTCCGAAGAATTACCATTGAGGAAAATGACTAATTTCGTTCATTTTCGTTTCGAAAGAATATCCATCGAGGGAAATGAATATCCTTGATTCTTCCTTCATTTCCATTTCTGAAGAATACCCATTGAGGAAAATGACTCATTCCGTTCATTTTCGTTTCTGAAGAATATCCATCGAGGGAAATGAATATCCTTGATTCTTCCTTCATTTCCATTTCTGAAGAATACCCATTGAGGAAAATGACTCATTCCGTTCATTTTCGTTTCTGAAGAATATCTATCGAGGGAAATGAATATCCATGATTCTTACTTCATTTCCGTTTCTGAAGAATTACCATTGACGAAAATGACTCATTCCGTTCATTTTCGTTTCTGAAGAATATCCATCGAGGGAAATGAATATCCTTGATTCTTCCTTTATTTCCATTTCTGAAGAATTCACATTGAGGAAAATGACTCATTCCGTTCATTTTCGTTTAAGAAGAATATCCATCGAGGGAAATGAATATCCTTGATTCTTCCTTCATTTCCATTTCTGAAGAATACCCATTGAGGAAAATGACTCATTCCGTTCATTTTCGTTTCTGAAGAATATCCATCGAGGGAAATGAATATCCTTGATTCTTCCTTCATTTCCATTTCTGAAGAATACCCATTGAGGAAAATGACTCATTCCGTTCATTTGCGTTTCTGAAGAATATCCATCGAGGGAAATGAATATCCTTGATTCTTCCTTCATTTCCATTTCTGAAGAATACCCATTAAGGAAAATGACCCATTCCATTCATTTTCGTTTCGAAAGAATATCCATCGACGGAAATGAATATCCTTGATTCTTCCTTCATTTCCATTTTTGAAGAATACCCATTGAGGAAAATGACTCATTCCGTTCATTTTCGTTTCTGAAGAATATCCATCGAGGGAAATGAATATCCTTGATTCTTCCTTCATTTCCATTTCTGAAGAATACACATTGAGGAAAATGCCTCATTCCGTTCATTTTCGTTTCTGAAGAATATCTATCGAGGGAAATGAATATCCATGATTCTTACTTCATTTCCATTTCTGAAGAATTACCATTGACAAAAATGACTCATTCCGTTCATTTTCGTTTCGAAAGAATATCCATCGAGGGAAATGAATATCCTTGATTCTTCCTTCATTTCCATTTCTGAAGAATAACCATTGAGGAAAATGCCTCGTTCCGTTCATTTTCGTTTCTGAAGAATATCCATCGAGGGAATTGAATATCCTTGATTCATCCTTCATTTCCATTTCTGAAGAATTACCATTGAGGAAAATGACTCATTCCATTCATTTTCGTTTCGAAAGAATATCCATCGAGGGAAATGAATATCCTTGATTCTTCCTTCATTTCCATTTCTGAAGAATACCCATTGAGGAAAATGACTCATTCCGTTCATTTTCGTTTCTGAAGAATATCCATCGAGGGAAATGAATATCCTTGATTCTTCCTTCATTTCCATTTATGAAGAATTACCATTGAGGAAAATGACTCATTCCATTCATTTTCGTTTCGAAAGAATATCCATCGAGGGAAATGAATATCCTTGATTCTTCCTTCATTTCCATTTCTGAAGAATTACCATTGATGAAAATGACTCATTCCATTCATTTTCGTTTCTGAAGAATATCCATTTCTGAAGAATTACCATTGATGAAAATGACTCATTCCGTTCATTTTCGTTTCTAAAGAATATCCATCGAGGGAAATGAATATCCTTGATTCTTCCTTTATTTCCATTTCTGAAGAATTCACATTGAGGAAAATGACTCATTCCGTTCATTTTCGTTTAAGAAGAATATCCATCGAGGGAAATGAATATCCTTGATTCTTCCTTCATTTCCATTTCTGAAGAATACCCATTGAGGAAAATGACTCATTCCGTTCATTTTCGTTTCTGAAGAATATCCATCGAGGGAAATGAATATCCTTGATTCTTCCTTCATTTCCATTTCTGAAGAATACCCATTGAGGAAAATGACTCATTCCGTTCATTTTCGTTTCTGAAGAATATCCATCGAGGGAAATGAATATCCTTGATTCTTCCTTCATTTCCATTTCTGAAGAATACACATTGAGGAAAATGCCTCATTCCGTTCATTTTCGTTTCTGAAGAATATCTATCGAGGGAAATGAATATCCATGATTCTTACTTCATTTCCATTTCTGAAGAATTACCATTGACAAAAATGACTCATTCCGTTCATTTTCGTTTCGAAAGAATATCCATCGAGGGAAATGAATATCCTTGATTCTTCCTTCATTTCCATTTCTGAAGAATAACCATTGAGGAAAATGCCTCGTTCCGTTCATTTTCGTTTCTGAAGAATATCCATCGAGGGAATTGAATATCCTTGATTCATCCTTCATTTCCATTTCTGAAGAATTACCATTGAGGAAAATGACTCATTCCATTCATTTTCGTTTCGAAAGAATATCCATCGAGGGAAATGAATATCCTTGATTCTTCCTTCATTTCCATTTCTGAAGAATACCCATTGAGGAAAATGACTCATTCCGTTCATTTTCGTTTCTGAAGAATATCCATCGAGGGAAATGAATATCCTTGATTCTTCCTTCATTTCCATTTATGAAGAATTACCATTGAGGAAAATGACTCATTCCATTCATTTTCGTTTCGAAAGAATATCCATCGAGGGAAATGAATATCCTTGATTCTTCCTTCATTTCCATTTCTGAAGAATTACCATTGAGGAAAATGACTCATTCCATTCATTTTCGTTTCTGAAGAATATCCATTTCTGAAGAATTACCATTGATGAAAATGACTCATTCCGTTCATTTTCGTTTCTAAAGAATATCCATCGAGGGAAATGAATATCCTTGATTCTTCCTTTATTTCCATTTCTGAAGAATTCACATTGAGGAAAATGACTCATTCCGTTCATTTTCGTTTAAGAAGAATATCCATCGAGGGAAATGAATATCCTTGATTCTTCCTTCATTTCCATTTCTGAAGAATACCCATTGAGGAAAATGACTCATTCCGTTCATTTTCGTTTCTGAAGAATATCCATCGAGGGAAATGAATATCCTTGATTCTTCCTTCATTTCCATTTCTGAAGAATACCCATTGAGGAAAATGACTCATTCCGTTCATTTTCGTTTCTGAAGAATATCCATCGAGGGAAATGAATATCCTTGATTCTTCCTTCATTTCCATTTCTGTAGAATACCCATTGAGGAAAATGACCCATTCCATTCATTTTCGTTTCTGAAGAATATCCATCGAGGGAAATGAATATCCTTGATTCTTCCTTCATTTCCATTTCTGAAGAATACCCATTGAGGAAAATGACTCATTCCGTTCATTTTCGTTTCTGAAGAATATCCATCGAGGGAAATGAATATCCTTGATTCTTCCTTCATTTCCATTTCTAAAGAATACCCGTTGAGGAAAATGACTCATTCCGTTCATTTTCGTTTCTGAAGAATATCTATCGAGGGAAATGAATATCCTTGATTCTTCCTTTATTTCCATTTCTGAAGAATTACCATTGACGAAAATGACTCATTCCGTTCATTTTCGTTTCTGAAGAATATCCATCGAGGGAAATGAATATCCTTGATTCTTCCTTTATTTCCATTTCTGAAGAATTCACATTGAGGAAAATGACTCATTCCGTTCATTTTCGTTTAAGAAGAATATCCATCGAGGGAAATGAATATCCTTGATTCTTCCTTCATTTCCAATTCTGAAGAATACCCATTGAGGAAAATGACTCATTCTGTTCATTTTCGTTTCTGAAGAATATCCATCCATGGAAATGAATATCCTTGATTCTTCCTTCATTTCCATTTCTGAAGAATACCCATTGAGGAAAATGACTCATTCCGTTCATTTTCGTTTCTGAAGAATATCCATCGTGGGAAATGAATATCCTTGATTCTTCCTTTATTTCCAATTCCGAAGAATTACCATTGAGGAAAATGACTAATTCCGTTCATTTTCGTTTCGAAAGAATATCCATCGAGGGAAATGAATATCCTTGATTCTTCCTTCATTTCCATTTTTGAAGAATACCCATTGAGGAAAATGACTCATTCCGTTCATTTTCGTTTCTGAAGAATATCCATCGAGGGAAATGAATATCCTTGATTCTTCCATCATTTCCATTTCTGAAGAATACCCATTGAGGAAAATGACTCATTCCGTTCATTTTCGTTTCTGAAGAATATCTATCGAGGGAAATGAATATCCATGATTCTTACTTCATTTCCCTTTCTGAAGAATTACCATTGACGAAAATGACTCATTCCGTTCATTTTCGTTTCTGAAGAATATCCATCGAGGGAAATGAATATCCTTGATTCTTCCTTTATTTCCATTTCTGAAGAATTCACATTGAGGAAAATGACTCATTCCGTTCATTTTCGTTTAAGAAGAATATCCATCGAGGGAAATGAATATCCTTGATTCTTCCTTCATTTCCATTTCTGAAGAATACCCATTGAGGAAAATGACTCATTCCGTTTATTTTCGTTTCTGAAGAATATCCATCGTGGGAAATGAATATCCTTGATTCTTCCTTTATTTCCAATTCCGAAGAATTACCATTGAGGAAAATGACTAATTCCGTTCATTTTCGTTTCGAAAGAATATCCATCGAGGGAAATGAATATCCTTGATTCTTCCTTCATTTCCATTTCTGAAGAATACCCATTGAGGAAAATGACTCATTCCGTTCATTTTCGTTTCTGAAGAATATCCATCGAGGGAAATGAATATCCTTGATTCTTCCTTCATTTCCATTTCTGAAGAATACCCATTGAGGAAAATGACTCATTCCGTTCATTTTCGTTTCTGAAGAATATCTATCGAGGGAAATGAATATCCATGATTCTTACTTCATTTCCGTTTCTGAAGAATTACCATTGACGAAAATGACTCATTCCGTTCATTTTCGTTTCTGAAGAATATCCATCGAGGGAAATGAATATCCTTGATTCTTCCTTTATTTCCATTTCTGAAGAATTCACATTGAGGAAAATGACTCATTCCGTTCATTTTCGTTTAAGAAGAATATCCATCGAGGGAAATGAATATCCTTGATTCTTCCTTCATTTCCATTTCTGAAGAATACCCATTGAGGAAAATGACTCATTCCGTTCATTTTCGTTTCTGAAGAATATCCATCGAGGGAAATGAATATCCTTGATTCTTCCTTCATATCCATTTCTGAAGAATACCCATTGAGGAAAATGACCCATTCCATTCATTTTCGTTTCTGAAGAATATCCATCGATGGAAATGAATATCCTTGATTCTTCCTTCATTTCCATTTCTGAAGAATACCCATTGAGGAAAATGACTCATTCCGTTCATTTTCGTTTCTGAAGAATATCCATCGTGGGAAATGAATATCCTTGATTCTTCCTTTATTTCCAATTCCGAAGAATTACCATTGAGGAAAATGACTAATTCCGTTCATTTTCGTTTCGAAAGAATATCCATCGAGGGAAATGAATATCCTTGATTCTTCCTTCATTTCCATTTTTGAAGAATACCCATTGAGGAAAATGACTCATTCCGTTCATTTTCGTTTCTGAAGAATATCCATCGAGGGAAATGAATATCCTTGATTCTTCCTTCATTTCCATTTCTGAAGAATACCCATTGAGGAAAATGACTCATTCCGTTCATTTTCGTTTCTGAAGAATATCTATCGAGGGAAATGAATATCCATGATTCTTACTTCATTTCCATTTCTGAAGAATTACCATTGACGAAAATGACTCATTCCGTTCATTTTCGTTTCTGAAGAATATCCATCGAGGGAAATGAATATCCTTGATTCTTCCTTTATTTCCATTTCTGAAGAATTCACATTGAGGAAAATGACTCATTCCGTTCATTTTCGTTTAAGAAGAATATCCATCGAGGGAAATGAATATCCTTGATTCTTCCTTCATTTCCATTTCTGAAGAATACCCATTGAGGAAAATGACTCATTCCGTTTATTTTCGTTTCTGAAGAATATCCATCGTGGGAAATGAATATCCTTGATTCTTCCTTTATTTCCAATTCCGAAGAATTACCATTGAGGAAAATGACTAATTCCGTTCATTTTCGTTTCGAAAGAATATCCATCGAGGGAAATGAATATCCTTGATTCTTCCTTCATTTCCATTTCTGAAGAATACCCATTGAGGAAAATGACTCATTCCGTTCATTTTCGTTTCTGAAGAATATCCATCGAGGGAAATGAATATCCTTGATTCTTCCTTCATTTCCATTTCTGAAGAATACCCATTGAGGAAAATGACTCATTCCGTTCATTTTCGTTTCTGAAGAATATCTATCGAGGGAAATGAATATCCATGATTCTTACTTCATTTCCGTTTCTGAAGAATTACCATTGACGAAAATGACTCATTCCGTTCATTTTCGTTTCTGAAGAATATCCATCGAGGGAAATGAATATCCTTGATTCTTCCTTTATTTCCATTTCTGAAGAATTCACATTGAGGAAAATGACTCATTCCGTTCATTTTCGTTTAAGAAGAATATCCATCGAGGGAAATGAATATCCTTGATTCTTCCTTCATTTCCATTTCTGAAGAATACCCATTGAGGAAAATGACTCATTCCGTTCATTTTCGTTTCTGAAGAATATCCATCGAGGGAAATGAATATCCTTGATTCTTCCTTCATTTCCATTTCTGAAGAATACCCATTGAGGAAAATGACCCATTCCATTCATTTTCGTTTCTGAAGAATATCCATCGACGGAAATGAATATCCTTGATTCTTCCTTCATTTCCATTTCTGAAGAATACCCATTGAGGAAAATGACTCATTCCGTTCATTTTCGTTTCTGAAGAATATCTATCGAGGGAAATGAATATCCATGATTCTTACTTCATTTCCCTTTCTGAAGAATTACCATTGACGAAAATGACTCATTCCGTTCATTTTCGTTTCTGAAGAATATCCATCGAGGGAAATGAATATCCTTGATTCTTCCTTTATTTCCATTTCTGAAGAATTCACATTGAGGAAAATGACTCATTCCGTTCATTTTCGTTTAAGAAGAATATCCATCGAGGGAAATGAATATCCTTGATTCTTCCTTCATTTCCATTTCTGAAGAATACCCATTGAGGAAAATGACTCATTCCGTTTATTTTCGTTTCTGAAGAATATCCATCGTGGGAAATGAATATCCTTGATTCTTCCTTTATTTCCAATTCCGAAGAATTACCATTGAGGAAAATGACTAATTCCGTTCATTTTCGTTTCGAAAGAATATCCATCGAGGGAAATGAATATCCTTGATTCTTCCTTCATTTCCATTTCTGAAGAATACCCATTGAGGAAAATGACTCATTCCGTTCATTTTCGTTTCTGAAGAATATCCATCGAGGGAAATGAATATCCTTGATTCTTCCTTCATTTCCATTTCTGAAGAATACCCATTGAGGAAAATGACTCATTCCGTTCATTTTCGTTTCTGAAGAATATCTATCGAGGGAAATGAATATCCATGATTCTTACTTCATTTCCGTTTCTGAAGAATTACCATTGACGAAAATGACTCATTCCGTTCATTTTCGTTTCTGAAGAATATCCATCGAGGGAAATGAATATCCTTGATTCTTCCTTTATTTCCATTTCTGAAGAATTCACATTGAGGAAAATGACTCATTCCGTTCATTTTCGTTTAAGAAGAATATCCATCGAGGGAAATGAATATCCTTGATTCTTCCTTCATTTCCATTTCTGAAGAATACCCATTGAGGAAAATGACTCATTCCGTTCATTTTCGTTTCTGAAGAATATCCATCGAGGGAAATGAATATCCTTGATTCTTCCTTCATATCCATTTCTGAAGAATACCCATTGAGGAAAATGACCCATTCCATTCATTTTCGTTTCTGAAGAATATCCATCGATGGAAATGAATATCCTTGATTCTTCCTTCATTTCCATTTCTGAAGAATACCCATTGAGGAAAATGACTCATTCCGTTCATTTTCGTTTCTGAAGAATATCCATCGTGGGAAATGAATATCCTTGATTCTTCCTTTATTTCCAATTCCGAAGAATTACCATTGAGGAAAATGACTAATTCCGTTCATTTTCGTTTCGAAAGAATATCCATCGAGGGAAATGAATATCCTTGATTCTTCCTTCATTTCCATTTTTGAAGAATACCCATTGAGGAAAATGACTCATTCCGTTCATTTTCGTTTCTGAAGAATATCCATCGAGGGAAATGAATATCCTTGATTCTTCCTTCATTTCCATTTCTGAAGAATACCCATTGAGGAAAATGACTCATTCCGTTCATTTTCGTTTCTGAAGAATATCTATCGAGGGAAATGAATATCCATGATTCTTACTTCATTTCCATTTCTGAAGAATTACCATTGACGAAAATGACTCATTCCGTTCATTTTCGTTTCTGAAGAATATCCATCGAGGGAAATGAATATCCTTGATTCTTCCTTTATTTCCATTTCTGAAGAATTCACATTGAGGAAAATGACTCATTCCGTTCATTTTCGTTTAAGAAGAATATCCATCGAGGGAAATGAATATCCTTGATTCTTCCTTCATTTCCATTTCTGAAGAATACCCATTGAGGAAAATGACTCATTCCGTTTATTTTCGTTTCTGAAGAATATCCATCGTGGGAAATGAATATCCTTGATTCTTCCTTTATTTCCAATTCCGAAGAATTACCATTGAGGAAAATGACTAATTCCGTTCATTTTCGTTTCGAAAGAATATCCATCGAGGGAAATGAATATCCTTGATTCTTCCTTCATTTCCATTTCTGAAGAATACCCATTGAGGAAAATGACTCATTCCGTTCATTTTCGTTTCTGAAGAATATCCATCGAGGGAAATGAATATCCTTGATTCTTCCTTCATTTCCATTTCTGAAGAATACCCATTGAGGAAAATGACTCATTCCGTTCATTTTCGTTTCTGAAGAATATCTATCGAGGGAAATGAATATCCATGATTCTTACTTCATTTCCGTTTCTGAAGAATTACCATTGACGAAAATGACTCATTCCGTTCATTTTCGTTTCTGAAGAATATCCATCGAGGGAAATGAATATCCTTGATTCTTCCTTTATTTCCATTTCTGAAGAATTCACATTGAGGAAAATGACTCATTCCGTTCATTTTCGTTTAAGAAGAATATCCATCGAGGGAAATGAATATCCTTGATTCTTCCTTCATTTCCATTTCTGAAGAATACCCATTGAGGAAAATGACTCATTCCGTTCATTTTCGTTTCTGAAGAATATCCATCGAGGGAAATGAATATCCTTGATTCTTCCTTCATTTCCATTTCTGAAGAATACCCATTGAGGAAAATGACCCATTCCATTCATTTTCGTTTCTGAAGAATATCCATCGACGGAAATGAATATCCTTGATTCTTCCTTCATTTCCATTTTTGAAGAATACCCATTGAGGAAAATGACTCATTCCGTTCATTTTCGTTTCTGAAGAATATCCATCGAGGGAAATGAATATCCTTGATTCTTTCTTCATTTCCATTTCTGAAGAATTACCATTGAGGAAAATGACTCATTCCATTCATTTTCGTTTCGAAAGAATATCCATCGAGGGAAATGAATATCCTTGATTCTTCCTACATTTCCATTTCTGAAGAATACCCATTGAGGAAAATGACTCATTCTGTTCATTTTCGTTTCTGAAGAATATCCATCGAGGGAAATGAATATCCTTGATTCTTCCTTCATTTCCATTTCTGAAGAATACCCATTGAGGAAAATGACTCATTCCGTTCATTTTCATTTCTGAAGAATATCCATCGAGGGAAATGAATATCCTTGATTCTTCCTTCATTTCCATTTCTGAAGAATACCCATTGAGGAAAATGACTCATTCCGTTCATTTTCGTTTCTGAAGAATATCCATCGTGGGAAATGAATATCCTTGATTCTTCCTTTATTTCCAATTC
The DNA here is from genome assembly GCA_030545235.1 of Helianthus tuberosus. NCBI lineage: Eukaryota > Viridiplantae > Streptophyta > Magnoliopsida > Asterales > Asteraceae > Helianthus > Helianthus tuberosus. The sequence continues at coordinate 10,165 of JARYGA010024308.1, read as the reverse complement.
CGAAGAATTACCATTGAGGAAAATGACTCATTCCGTTCATTTTCTTTTCGAAAGAATATCCATCGAGGGAAATGAATATCCTTGATTCTTCCTTCATTTCCATTTCTGAAGAATACCCATTGAGGAAAATGACTCATTCCGTTCATTTTCGTTTCTGAAGAATATCCATCGAGGGAAATGAATATCCTTGATTCTTCCTTCATTTCCATTTCTGAAGAATACACATTGAGGAAAATGACTCATTCCGTTCATTTTCGTTTCTGAAGAATATCTATCGAGGGAAATGAATATCCATGATTCTTACTTCATTTCCATTTCTGAAGAATTACCATTGACGAAAATGACTCATTCCGTTCATTTTCGTTTCGAAAGAATATCCATCGAGGGAAATGAATATCCTTGATTCTTCCTTCATTTCCATTTCTGAAGAATAACCATTGAGGAAAATGACTCGTTCCGTTCATTTTCGTTTCTGAAGAATATCCATCGAGGGAATTGAATATCCTTGATTCATCCTTCATTTCCATTTCTGAAGAATTACCATTGAGGAAAATGACTCATTCCGTTCATTTTCGTTTCGAAAGAATATCCATCGAGGGAAATGAATATCCTTGATTCTTCCTTCATTTCCATTTCTGAAGAATACCCATTGAGGAAAATGACTCATTCCGTTAATTTTCGTTTCTGAAGAATATCTATCGAGGGAAATGAATATCCATGATTCTTCCTTCATTTCCATTTCTGAAGAATTACCATTGACGAAAATGACTCATTCCGTTCATTTTCGTTTCGAAAGAATATCCATCGAGGGAAATGAATATCCTTGATTCTTCCTTCATTTCCATTTCTAAAGAATACCCATTGAGGAAAATGACTCGTTCCGTTCATTTTCGTTTCTGAAGAATATCCATCGAGGGAATTGAATATCCTTGATTCTTCCTTCATTTCCATTTCTGAAGAATACCCATTGAGGAAAATGACTCATTCCGTTCATTTTCGTTTCTGAAGAATATCCATCGAGGGAAATGAATATCCTTGATTCTTCCTTCATTTCCATTTCTGAAGAATACCCATTGAGGAAAATGACTCATTCCGTTCATTTTCGTTTCGAAAGAATATCTATCGAGGGAAATGAATATCCATGATTCTTACTTCATTTCCGTTTCTGAAGAATTACCATTGACGAAAATGACTCATTCCGTTCATTTTCGTTTCTGAAGAATATCCATCGAGGGAAATGAATATCCTTGATTCTTCCTTTATTTCCATTTCTGAAGAATTCACATTGAGGAAAATGACTCATTCCGTTCATTTTCGTTTAAGAAGAATATCCATCGAGGGAAATGAATATCCTTGATTCTTCCTTCATTTCCATTTCTGAAGAATTACCATTGACGAAAATGACTCATTCCGTTCATTTTCGTTTCTGAAGAATATCCATCGAGGGAAATGAATATCCTTGATTCTTCCTTCATTTCCATTTCTGAAGAATACCCATTGAGGAAAATGACCCATTCCATTCATTTTCGTTTCTGAAGAATATCCATCGACGGAAATGAATATCCTTGATTCTTCCTTCATTTCCATTTCTGAAGAATACCCATTGAGGAAAATGACTCATTCCGTTCATTTTCGTTTCTGAAGAATATCCATCGAGGGAAATGAATATCCTTGATTCTTCCTTCATTTCCATTTCTGAAGAATTACCATTGAGGAAAATGACTCATTCCATTCATTTTCGTTTCGAAAGAATATCCATCGAGGGAAATGAATATCCTTGATTCTTCCTACATTTCCATTTCTGAAGAATACCCATTGAGGAAAATGACTCATTCTGTTCATTTTCGTTTCTGAAGAATATCCATCGAGGGAAATGAATATCCTTGATTCTTCCTTCATTTCCATTTCTGAAGAATACCCATTGAGGAAAATGACTCATTCCGTTCATTTTCATTTCTGAAGAATATCCATCGAGGGAAATGAATATCCTTGATTCTTCCTTCATTTCCATTTCTGAAGAATACCCATTGAGGAAAATGACTCATTCCGTTCATTTTCGTTTCTGAAGAATATCCATCGTGGGAAATGAATATCCTTGATTCTTCCTTTATTTCCAATTCCGAAGAATTACCATTGAGGAAAATGACTCATTCCGTTCATTTTCTTTTCGAAAGAATATCCATCGAGGGAAATGAATATCCTTGATTCTTCCTTCATTTCCATTTCTGAAGAATACCCATTGAGGAAAATGACTCATTCCGTTCATTTTCGTTTCTGAAGAATATCCATCGAGGGAAATGAATATCCTTGATTCTTCCTTCATTTCCATTTCTGAAGAATACACATTGAGGAAAATGACTCATTCCGTTCATTTTCGTTTCTGAAGAATATCTATCGAGGGAAATGAATATCCATGATTCTTACTTCATTTCCATTTCTGAAGAATTACCATTGACGAAAATGACTCATTCCGTTCATTTTCGTTTCGAAAGAATATCCATCGAGGGAAATGAATATCCTTGATTCTTCCTTCATTTCCATTTCTGAAGAATAACCATTGAGGAAAATGACTCGTTCCGTTCATTTTCGTTTCTGAAGAATATCCATCGAGGGAATTAAATATCCTTGATTCATCCTTCATTTCCATTTCTGAAGAATTACCATTGAGGAAAATGACTCATTCCGTTCATTTTCGTTTCGAAAGAATATCCATCGAGGGAAATGAATATCCTTGATTCTTCCTTCATTTCCATTTCTGAAGAATACCCATTGAGGAAAATGACTCATTCCGTTAATTTTCGTTTCTGAAGAATATCTATCGAGGGAAATGAATATCCATGATTCTTCCTTCATTTCCATTTCTGAAGAATTACCATTGACGAAAATGACTCATTCCGTTCATTTTCGTTTCGAAAGAATATCCATCGAGGGAAATGAATATCCTTGATTCTTCCTTCATTTCCATTTCTAAAGAATACCCATTGAGGAAAATGACTCGTTCCGTTCATTTTCGTTTCTGAAGAATATCCATCGAGGGAATTGAATATCCTTGATTCTTCCTTCATTTCCATTTCTGAAGAATACCCATTGAGGAAAATGACTCATTCCGTTCATTTTCGTTTCTGAAGAATATCCATCGAGGGAAATGAATATCCTTGATTCTTCCTTTATTTCCATTTCTGAAGAATTACCATTGAGGAAAATGACTCATTCCGTTCATTTTCGTTTCGAAAGAATATCCATCGAGGGAAATGAATATCCTTGATTCTTCCTTCATTTCCATTTCTGAAGAATACCCATTGAGGAAAATGACTCATTCCGTTCATTTTCGTTTCTGAAGAATATCCATCGAGGGAAATGAATATCCTTGATTCTTCCTTCATTTCCATTTCTAAAGAATACCCGTTGAGGAAAATGACTCATTCCGTTCATTTTCGTTTATGAAGAATATCTATCGAGGGAAATGAATATCCTTGATTCTTCCTTCATTTCCATTTCTGAAGAATTACCATTGACGAAAATGACTCATTCCGTTCATTTTCGTTTCTGAAGAATATCCATCGAGGGAAATGAATATCCTTGATTCTTCCTTTATTTCCATTTCTGAAGAATACCCATTGAGGAAAATGACTCATTCCGTTCATTTTCGTTTAAGAAGAATATCCATCGAGGGAAATGAATATCCTTGATTCTTCCTTCATTTCCATTTCTGAAGAATACCCATTGAGGAAAATGACTCATTCCGTTCATTTTCGTTTCTGAAGAATATTCATCGAGGGAAATGAATATCCTTGATTCTTCCTTTATTTCCATTTCTGAAGAATACCCATTGAGGAAAATGACTCATTCCGTTCATTTTCGTTTCTGAAGAATATCCATCGAGGGAAATGAATATCCTTGATTCTTCCTTCATTTCCATTTCTGAAGAATACCCATTGAGGAAAATGAGTCATTCCATTCATTTTCGTTTCTGAAGAATATCCATCGACGGAAATGAATATCCTTGATTCTTCCTTCATTTCCATTTTTGAAGAATACCCATTGAGGAAAATGACTCATTCCGTTCATTTTCGTTTCTGAAGAATATCCATCGAGGGAAATGAATATCCTTGATTCTTCCTTCATTTCCATTTCTGAAGAATTACCATTGAGGAAAATGACTCATTCCATTCATTTTCGTTTCGAAAGAATATCCATCGAGGGAAATGAATATCCTTGATTCTTCCTACATTTCCATTTCTGAAGAATACCCATTGAGGAAAATGACTCATTCCATTCATTTTCGTTTCTGAAGAATATCCATCGAGGGAAATGAATATCCTTGATTCTTCCTTCATTTCCATTTCTGAAGAATACCTATTGAGGAAAATGACTCATTCCGTTCATTTTCATTTCTGAAGAATATCCATCGAGGGAAATGAATATCCTTGATTCTTCTTTCATTTCCATTTCTGAAGAATACCCATTGAGGAAAATGACTCATTCCGTTCATTTTCGTTTCTGAAGAATATCCATCGAGGGAAATGAATATCCTTGATTCTTCTTTTATTTCCAATTCCGAAGAATTACCATTGAGGAAAATGACTCATTCCGTTCATTTTCGTTTCTGAAGAATATCCATCGAGGGAAATGAATATCCTTGATTCTTCCTTCATTTCCATTTCTGAAGAATTACCATTGAGGAAAATGACTCATTCCATTCATTTTCGTTTCGAAAGAATATCCATCGAGGGAAATGAATATCCTTGATTCTTCCTACATTTCCATTTCTGAAGAATACCCATTGAGGAAAATGACTCATTCCGTTCATTTTCGTTTCTGAAGAATATCCATCGAGGGAAATGAATATCCTTGATTCTTCCTTCATTTCCATTTCTAAAGAATACCCGTTGAGGAAAATGACTCATTCCGTTCATTTTCGTTTCTGAAGAATATCTATCGAGGGAAATGAATATCCTTGATTCTTCCTTCATTTCCATTTCTGAAGAATTACCATTGACGAAAATGACTCATTCCGTTCATTTTCGTTTCTGAAGAATATCCATCGAGGGAAATGAATATCCTTGATTCTTCCTTTATTTCCATTTCTGAAGAATACCCATTGAGGAAAATGACTCATTCCGTTCATTTTCGTTTCTGAAGAATATCCATCGAGGGAAATGAATATCGTTGATTCTTCCTTCATTTCCATTTCTAAAGAATACCCATTGAGGAAAATGACTCATTCCATTCATTTTCGTTTCTGAAGAATATCCATCGACGGAAATGAATATCCTTGATTCTTCCTTCATTTCCATTTTTGAAGAATACCCATTGAGGAAAATGACTCATTCCGTTCATTTTCGTTTCTGAAGAATATCCATCGAGGGAAATGAATATCCTTGATTCTTCCTTCATTTCCATTTCTGAAGAATTACCATTGAGGAAAATGACTCATTCCATTCATTTTCGTTTCGAAAGAATATCCATCGAGGGAAATGAATATCCTTGATTCTTGCTACATTTCCATTTCTGAAGAATACCCATTGAGGAAAATGACTCATTCCGTTCATTTTCGTTTCTGAAGAATATCCATCGAGGGAAATGAATATCCTTGATTCTTCCTTCATTTCCATTTCTGAAGAATACCCATTGAGAAAAATGACTCATTCCGTTCATTTTCATTTCTGAAGAATATCCATCGAGGGAAATGAATATCCTTGATTCTTCCTTCATTTCCATTTCTGAAGAATACCCATTGAGGAAAATGACTCATTCCGTTCATTTTCGTTTCTGAAGAATATCCATCGTGGGAAATGAATATCCTTGATTCTTCTTTTATTTCCAATTCCGAAGAATTACCATTGAGGAAAATGACTCATTCCGTTCATTTTCGTTTCTGAAGAATATCCATCGAGGGAAATGAATATCCTTGATTCTTCCTTCATTTCCATTTCTGAAGAATTACCATTGAGGAAAATGACTCATTCCATTCATTTTCGTTTCGAAAGAATATCCATCGAGGGAAATGAATATCCTTGATTCTTCCTACATTTCCATTTCTGAAGAATACCCATTGAGGAAAATGACTCATTCCGTTCATTTTCGTTTCTGAAGAATATCCATCGAGGGAAATGAATATCCTTGATTCTTCCTTCATTTCCATTTCTAAAGAATACCCGTTGAGGAAAATGACTCATTCCGTTCATTTTCGTTTCTGAAGAATATCTATCGAGGGAAATGAATATCCTTGATTCTTCCTTCATTTCCATTTCTGAAGAATTACCATTGACGAAAATGACTCATTCCGTTCATTTTCGTTTCTTAAGAATATCCATCGAGGGAAATGAATATCCTTGATTCTTCCTTTATTTCCATTTCTGAAGAATACCCATTGAGGAAAATGACTCATTCCGTTCATTTTCGTTTAAGAAGAATATCCATCGAGGGAAATGAATATCCTTGATTCTTCCTTCATTTCCATTTCGGAAGAATACCCATTGAGGAAAATGACTCATTCCGTTCATTTTCGTTTCTGAAGAATATTCATCGAGGGAAATGAATATCCTTGATTCTTCCTTTATTTCCATTTCTGAAGAATACCCATTGAGGAAAATGACTCATTCCGTTCATTTTCGTTTCTGAAGAATATCCATCGAGGGAAATGAATATCCTTGATTCTTCCTTCATTTCCATTTCTGAAGAATACCCATTGAGGAAAATGACTCATTCCATTCATTTTCGTTTCTGAAGAATATCCATCGACGGAAATGAATATCCTTGATTCTTCCTTCATTTCCATTTTTGAAGAATACCCATTGAGGAAAATGACTCATTCCGTTCATTTTCGTTTCTGAAGAATATCCATCGAGGGAAATGAATATCCTTGATTCTTCCTTCATTTCCATTTCTGAAGAATTACCATTGAGGAAAATGACTCATTCCATTCATTTTCGTTTCAAAAGAATATCCATCGAGGGAAATGAATATCCTTGATTCTTCCTACATTTCCATTTCTGAAGAATACCCATTGAGGAAAATGACTCATTCCGTTCATTTTCGTTTCTGAAGAATATCCATCGAGGGAAATGAATATCCTTGATTCTTCCTTCATTTCCATTTCTGAAGAATACCCATTGAGGAAAATGACTCATTCCGTTCATTTTCATTTCTGAAGAATATCCATCGAGGGAAATGAATATCCTTGATTCTTCCTTCATTTCCATTTCTGAAGAATACCCATTGAGGAAAATGACTCATTCCGTTCATTTTCGTTTCTGAAGAATATCCATCGTGGGAAATGAATATCCTTGATTCTTCTTTTATTTCCAATTCCGAAGAATTACCATTGAGGAAAATGACTCATTCCGTTCATTTTCGTTTCTGAAGAATATCCATCGAGGGAAATGAATATCCTTGATTCTTCCTTCATTTCCATTTCTGAAGAATTACCAATGAGGAAAATGACTCATTCCATTCATTTTCGTTTCGAAAGAATATCCATCGAGGGAAATGAATATCCTTGATTCTTCCTACATTTCCATTTCTGAAGAATACCCATTGAGGAAAATGACTCATTCCGTTCATTTTCGTTTCTGAAGAATATCCATCGAGGGAAATGAATATCCTTGATTCTTCCTTCCTTTCCATTTCTGAAGAATACCCATTGAGGAAAATGACTCATTCCGTTCATTTTCGTTTCTGAAGAATATCCATCGAGGGAAATGAATATCCTTGATTCTTCCTTCATTTCCATTTCTGAAGAATACCCATTGAGGAAAATGACTCATTCCGTTCATTTTCGTTTCTGAAGAATATCCATCGAGGGAAATGCATATCCTTGATTCTTCCTTCATTTCCATTTCTGAAGAATTACCATTGAGGAAAATGACTCGTTCCGTTCATTTTCGTTTCGAAAGAATATCCATCGAGGGAAATGAATATCCTTGATTCTTCCTTCATTTCCATTTCTGAAGAATACCCATTGAGGAAAATGACTCATTCCGTTCATTTTCGTTTCTGAAGAATATCTATCGAGGGAAATGAATATCCTTGATTCTTCCTTCATTTCCATTTCTGAAGAATTACCATTGAGGAAAATGACTCATTCCATTCATTTTCGTTTCGAAAGAATATCCATGGAGGGAAATGAATATCCTTGATTCTTCCTTCATTTCCATTTCTGAAGAATACCCATTGAAGAAAATGACTCATTCCGTTCATTTTCGTTTCGAAAGAATATCCATCGAGGGAAATGAATATCCTTGAACTTCCTTCATTTCCATTTCTGAAGAATACCCATTGTGGAAAATGACTCATTCCGTTCATTTTCGTTTCTGAAGAATATCCATCGAGGGAAATGAATATCCTTGATTCTTCCTTCATTTCCATTTCTGAAGAATTACCATTGAGGAAAATGACTCATTCCGTTCATTTTCGTTTCGAAAGAATATCCATCGAGGGAAATGAATATCCTTGATTCTTCCTTCATTTCCATTTCTGAAGAATACCCATTGTGGAAAATGACTCATTCCGTTCATTTTCGTTTCTGAAGAATATCCATCGAGGGAAATGAATATCCGTGATTCTTCCTTCATTTCCATTTCTGAAGAATACCCATTGAGGAAAATGACTCATTCCGTTCATTTTCGTTTCGAAAGAATATCCATCGAGGGAAATGAATATCCTTGATTCTTCCTTTATTTCCATTTCTGAAGAATTACCATTGAGGAAAATGACTCATTCCGTTCATTTTCGTTACGAAAGAATATCCATCGAGGGAAATGAATATCCTAGATTCTTCCTTCATTTCCATTTATGAAGGATACCCATTGAGGAAAATGACTCATTCCGTTCATTTTCGTTTCTGAAAAATATCCATTGAGTGAAATGAATATCCTTGATTCTTCCTTCATTTCCATTTCTGTAGAATACCCATTGAGGAAAATGACTCATTCCCTTCATTTTCGTTTATGAAGAATATCTATCGAGGGAAATGAATATCCTTGATTCTTCCTTCATTTCCATTTCTGAAGAATTACCATTGACGAAAATGACTCATTCCATTCATTTTCGTTTCGAAAGAATATCCATCGAGGGAAATGAATATCCTTGATTCTTCCTTCATTTCCATTTCTGAAGAATACCCATTGAGGAAAATGACTCATTCCGTTCATTTTCGTTTCTGAAGAATATCCATCGAGGGAAATGAATATCCTTGATTCTTCCTTCATTTCCATTTCTGAAGAATTACCATTGAGGAAAATGAGTCATTCCATTCATTTTCGTTTCGAAAGAATATCCATCGAGGGAAATGAATATCCTTGATTCTTCCTTCATTTCCATTTCTGAAGAATACCCATTGTGGAAAATGACTCATTTCGTTCATTTTCGTTTCTGAAGAATATCCATCGAGGGAAATGAATATCCTTGATTCTTCCTTCATTTCCATTTCTGAAGAATACCCATTGAGGAAAATGACTCATTCCGTTCATTTTCGTTTCTGAAGAATATCCATCGAGGGAAATGAATATCCTTGATTCTTCCTTCATTTCCATTTCTGAAGAATTACCATTGACGAAAATGACTCATTCCGTTCATTTTCGTTTCGAAAGAATATCCATCGAGGGAAATGAATATCCTTGATTCTTCCTTCATTTCCATTTCTGAAGAATACCCATTGAGGAAAATGACTCGTTCCGTTCATTTTCTTTTCTGAAGAATATCCATCGCGGGAAATGAATATCCTTGATTCTTCCTTCATTTCCATTTCTGAAGAATACCCATTGAGGAAAATGACTCATTCCGTTCATTTTCGTTTCTGAAGAATATCCATCGAGGGAAATGAATATCCTTGATTCTTCCTTCATTTCCATTTCTGAAGAATACCCATTGAGGAAAATGACTCATTCCGTTCATTTTCGTTTAAGAAGAATATCCATCGAGGGAAATGAATATCCTTGATTCTTCCTTCATTTCCATTTCTGAAGAATACCCATTGAGGAAAATGACTCATTCCGTTCATTTTCGTTTCTGAAGAATATTCATCGAGGGAAATGAATATCCTTGATTCTTCCTTTATTTCCATTTCTGAAGAATACCCAGTGAGGAAAATGACTCATTCCGTTCATTTTCGTTTCTGTAGAATATCCATCGAGGGAAATGAATATCCTTGATTCTTCCTTCA